>CAFUXE010003111.1:66628-81715 GCA_903364295.1 Serranus cabrilla | reverse complement strand
CTACAGTAGCTTTAAATAGATCAGCAGGTAATGGGCTTTGGAAGGCTGTAATTGTAGCGGTCCTAATGTAGCGAGTGTGGCCACCTTTTAAAGCTTGGCATGGGCCAGACAGATTACCATCAGGGGGCTACGGTGCCACCTGGCAAACACCATCCTTTCTGTGATCGGTCTAATTTACAGCCACCGGTCAGTCCAGGAGCTGGCTCGCAGGCTCTTGTCTCAGGGTTTGTTTTTAGTTCTCCTCTGACAAATAACTGATGATGATTTAACCTTTCTTCTTGGCAACAAAGAAGAAAACTTGCCAGACCATTTTTAAAAGATGCAGGGGTTGTGAAACCATTTCCAGACGGATTTTATTTTACCTTGATGGCTCGCTCTCAAGACAATGCCAAAGAATGATTTTATGCTGCTTCTAGTTTATCTGGCCGATTTCAAAAGCTGGATGCGTTTTCATACAGAAAGAATGTGCTAAACTTGGCTCGGCTATAATAACTGCGCATTTGTGGGCCGTGTGGACCAAAATTGTCCATTTCCCATCAGAATCCATCTGCAGACCTATAATTAGGATTATTTTAGGAACACCAGAGTATCCAGTGGTCAATGCATCCTCTGAATCTATCTCACGGAGCCACAGGAGCTGCCCTGAACCCAAACAATTGCACCACAGTGTAACATAAACACAAAACTGATTCTGTGTGACATTCCTCAATCCATCACCACCGCCTCCGATCAAATTGTGGACAAACAGCAGGAAACCATTGTCAACATTTGGGGGTATTGTCGGACAGCGATTGTGGACATGTGCTCCTTGTTTACTGCTCGGTAAAACTGCTGTCTGTCTGCAGCAAAACGTCTGGATACAAAAGTGTTAGTGTTATATATTTGTGTGTTATTCAGCCATCACATGCTACGAGAAGATTGCTTTTCAAATACACTGAGAGGGAGTGAGCTCACTACCCCATATCCCAACACTGGTTATCTAATCTACTCAGTTTCTTCCTCCGGGGAGCTTTTATTTTCCTAGGCTGTGATCTCACGGCAACTGGTCAGCAACTAGCTGAAACAGCAGAGAGAAAGCAATGATATTCAAGGCATTAACAAACACACACACAAGTACTGAATCTCCTCAAATATGATTTTAAGGCCTCTTTCTACAGCCGTGATCAAACCAGCTCCACACCAACTGAGAAAATCCCTAAACAGCTGGGTTTTGACGGAGTAAAGTGCCTACCGTAACTCAGGACAGATGTGGAGAGGGCCGGACTCTATGAGGTCTGAGCCTCCCTCGCGGTATCACACCACCCACAGGCATCTGCTCAGGAGATCTGAAGGGCCGACCGGGGATTTTTTTGTGTTTCTGGTCCAGCCGTGGATTGTGGTTATTGTTGTAAGGTAAGAGATCTGTGGGGAAGAGGGCACGCGGGCCACTCTCAACACATGAGGATCATGTAAAGCCCCCTCACCTCTGAACCAGTGGTGTGAACAGCTGCCTCATGTTGATGCAGAGATTCACTTTGATCCACCTTGATCCGGATTCATGCAGACAACTGTGTTCATATTGTGCAGGGGAGTTGCTTTTGGAAATGCGCTGATGTTCATCTACCTGTTTTTATGTTCTACCTGTTTTGAGAAATATTTTCCCACCAGGGCCAAAAGAACCTGCTGGCTGGCCATGGGGCAAAAAGTGAGTTGAGGGCCCCTAATGAGCCCCCTTGTGCCCAAATTCTGTTTGGATATTAGTTAATTAACCCTCTGAACCCCAAGCACTTTCAAGGAGCTTTTTGCTCCTGTCTCAATTATACTCATTGTGTCCTCGTTTGTCACTTTGTCAGTATATAAGTCCTGCACCTCAATGGAATCAGCACAATCATGGCTAGAAGTGCAAATAACTCAAAAATGTCTTTTGTGCAGAATAAAACTGTTATAATGACATAAATCATAAAAAAGTGCATTTTTTTAATAGAATAAAACAGAATCTATTTACACAGGTCTTTTACCTTTTGCCCACAAATAGTGCAAACTTCCATAATAACAGAAAACCACTGAAAACCAATCACGCTGTATTATCTATAACATCCATTGTTCTTAGCATCTAATATGGCTATTTATGGGTTTACATTGGAGTTCAAGGAAAGTCTTGTGTGTCACATAAGTCGTTTTCGTACGGCATTTCTGCAAAAGAGCTTTAAAAATACCGTAACGAGCCCTGCCATCATGACATCTTAGGACGTTTATTCTGGTTCTACAACAGTGTAATATTGGGGTCCCCAGTATGGGAATGCACATTGTAAAACAAAATGGGAGGAGACGGTAGTGACGTGTAACAGAGCAGCGGCAGTATGCGTACAATAAGTGACGACAGCGGTGACAACAGTGATGGTGGCAGACAGCAGTGTATCGTGACTGTAATAGGCCCTGGTGCAGAACGTTATCTAGGGCCCTCCACTCTGGCTTTCATTATTATTGTCACTATGGGGAAGCCTTGCACCAGCTTTCGTGTCCAGCATTAAACTGAGCAAAAGTAAGACAATAAGCCTGTGTAACAATCACACTAAACTGATAGGACACGCAGAAACCAAACTAAGACAAACTCAAAGAATGCTTATCAATAAAGAAATACACTCAAGTATCCTACTGGCCAAGCAGCAGTATAAAGGATTAAGTACCTGATCATACAATCACTTGCACTACTAGAAAAGCACTCAGGGAGAGCAGACCTCCGTCAAGGCAATAGGGTCAGTTACGCAATACCAAATTGCACATTTGAAGGATTATATTGAAATTATGTATTTTGGAAGCACACTGGCACTGAAATATTTCATCCACTAGATGGCGGCAGTTAGTGAAGGCAATAGGGTCACTGACGCAATAATATAAATTCCAATATAAATTCCAGATGGTGTTCCGGATCACCGATCACCACCAAAATCTAATCACCTGTTCCTTGTCCCAATACTGTCGTACGAAAATTTCATCCAAATCTGTGCTGTACTGTTTGAGTTATTTTGTACACAAACAGACAGACAGACGAACGCTGGCGAAAAACATGACCTACTTGGCGGAGGTAAATGTAAGCATCATTCATCATCACTGGCTCAGGTGGAAAAATATGTTATACACTATGCATTGGCAAACAAAAAACAATTTCATTTTGCATAGATACAGTAATTAAGAGACATGTACTGCACAATGAAAATCTACTAGCAGGGATGATGACGTGCTAGCCTTAGCCTCCTGCTGCACGTTTGATGACAATCCCACAATTGTAAAAGTTTGCCTGAGCTTTCCTCCTGCCCGCTTTTGTGTTTCAGCTTGCTGAACATGCTTCTTACTTAGATAGCTAACTATTTTACAGAGTTATTACAAATGTAGCATTACACTTACTAAGATATTTTGGGAAAATGTGATGTTTACACAGGCTGTCACGACAAACAGCAGGCAATGTCACTGGGCGAAATTAGCATTAGCAAGAATACTGAATGAAATTGGAGGGATAACTTCTTTATTTTTCTATTAAAAAGAGGAGGTTTAGCAACATTTGAATCATTACTAATAAATTACTCATGATTACCAAACGACCCCGTGGGCCCCAACTGGCACCTGGGCCCCAGTGCACCGCACCAGCTGAGGAAGAACTGCATGCTGTGCTGTTTCTCGCTTTAGAGATTTTACATATTCAAGCAAAGTTGTTCTGCATTTTGCTTAACATGATTCGATTACTGTCGGACTCAAGTGAGAGTAGTGTTTCTGATGATGCGGTCCACTTCCTTTCTTATTACCCGGGTGTTGGTCGCACAAATAATGGATGTCACATATTTTCTATCTTGCCTGCTCCACCGGTTCACATTGACCCCGTCTCGCCAATTTAACACATCTGGGGCCGGGATAACTTGGTCTCCCCATTACGCCTCTGGTACGTCCAGACTGAAGGTGAAACGTGGTGTAAATATCGTGGCTTAAAACAGCAGCCTGAAAGGGGCTGCACAGAAGTGTTGGTGCTGAACAAGTTGGGAGTGAGACTGGCTGGCAGAACATGGGAGTTGCTGGTCTACCACGGCCTTGAATGGTTTTGTTCGTGTCATTGTGTGACATTGGTGTTTAAAAGGGTCAGCCTGGAATCACCAGAGTAAGCCAAGAATGCAAAGTATTGTGTCAGCAATAGCTGTATTTAACATTTGTTAGTATGTTTATTTGTCTTAAGAAATCCCATCAACCAGCTTTCTGTTAATGAATGAGCACTGCTTGGGGGAAAAAAAGACTGCAGTGCACTGAGGAAGCAGTTTGCATCAATGCAATCCTTGTAGTTAATTGCTTGTTTCAGTGGATCTCAGATATTTAGCCAAGGACTGCAAAATAGTGAGCCATCTGGCTGCGGACCTCATCAGCCTCTCCTCTTTGCTTTACTAAGATTTCATTTAATCTGCTTTAAGCTGCTTGTTTAAGAGTGGTGAAATAATTGGTAGGAGTGGAACCAATGAAGTAATGATACACCCATTCTCTCCTCGCGCTAATTGGTAAATGAAATTAATCCACTCCTCATTCTGCTGTTGCCAGCCTGAGAGAAGCCTGCAAGGTCACCAGACCCCACTTGGAGAAAACTTTTCATTAAGGCCTTTTGCTGAGGATCTACAATTTTTTTTTTGCTTATAGGCACAACAGAATGAAGACATCAGATCAAACTTGTAACCCACAGAGGACAGGGCACTCGCCCGCTGCTCTCTGTGACACGTCACTTCGTTTGAATGCAGAAGTATGTCTTCCATTATCTGAATTAGATAAGATATAGATGCTCTGTGAAGGCAGGACATGAGGTGCCCATGGGCGAGATATTTGACCTCCGTTTGGTATATGAGTCATACAGATAAGTGCTTTCATGCAGACATCATGGCTAATTTGATATGTCCACATCAGGGCTGCTCATGCCAGGGATGACATCAGTACACTTTGTAGAGGGACGACGCATGAGAAAGTCAGACTGACTGATGGCTGTCGTCCTCTGCGCTTTTACAGATGATCGAGGGGGTTATAGCGGAATCATGGTGATCCAATTCACATTAACCTTCTGCAGCCAGGACAGTGAATCCCACTGCACACAACAGTCTTTCATAAATCATTAAGTCTAATTCATTTCACCACATGTATCATTTGGATGACAGATCTAGTCGGAGTATGTGCACTCACATGGATCACTGTTTCTGAAAATGCTTGGTAGACAACTAAGTGAATCACGGTGTGTGTATTTTGCCATCCCAGTGTGCTGTTTGCACTCCTCCTCAACCCCCCTTAAGTATCACTGGGCTGTCATATGGCAAAACACACAGTCCCAGTAACACACACACATGGTCCGAGCAATACAGGCTGTCCTGGATTTCTCATGGGATCTGACTAGAGTGCAGCAGACACACAGACAGCCCAGTGAGCCAGACATGGAAAAGAGAGGGAAGGAGGATGGAAGAGTGCCAGAGGGAAAATACAGGCTTATCGTGTAGACAGCCCAGTGTTTCCAATCTGCAAAAAGTTTTATAAGTTAGCAGTAATGTGTAATTACACCACAGCTAGCCTAATTAGCAGTCTGACGATGCACGTGCAGTATTTCAGGACAGTGTGGTTGATGGTATAAAGGTGACAAGCTGAGAGCTGCAGGGTTTTTAAAGGGTTTGTTCAGCCACATTACAAAAAGATGTTTTCAGCTAACTCTTGTGGTCTCTGGCCACGCAAATAACGTTGGTTTTGTTACTTTCCGTTTTTATTATTTATTTTAAAAAGAATTTCCCAGAAAATGTGTCACTGAATAATCCACAGAACACATTGTCATCAGTTTTCATTGGAGACAATATCTACCAAATACAATGTTTCTCTAAAAATGCTTTGTTTATTCCAGAGTAACCCAGACAGTTTCTGGAAAGGCACATTGCTGTAAAACCTTTGAAATGTAATTGTTTAATGCTCTGAGCTGTTTCATGCTCTAAGCCCCACAAACCAAACTCCATTTTATCTTTTATGATTCAGACAGCTGAAGTCCTGATGTCACCAATGAAGGAGGTTTCTTTTATTTGTCATTATAAAAAGGGGTTGGGTTGGCTGCATTTCTACAACAATGCACTGCAACTATAAACAACCCCAATTCCCTAAAGAGTTGGGACATTGTCTTAAATGTAAATAAAACTGAATTTGCTAAACCTTTTTGACATATATTTGAATGAAAACTGTATTAAAAAAAATTGAATTGAAAACTGAAAAGCCTTGGTTTTTGTAAACATTTTACATAGACATACTGTTCCAACCTTTTCAGAATCAGAATCAGAAACTTTTCTTTTTTAACACAATAAAAGATGAGAAATTACCATTTAAATTGTTAAATTGGTAGTCTACCTGGTGTTTATACAAACATGCACATCACGTAGCTTTGATACATTTTTCACGAGAAGGTTTAATCAGAAACAAATCTAGTACTTGCTGTAAGAAAATTAAAACCCTTCATGACTTTAGCAAAGTTAAAGAACGGTTAATGCGTCAGCATTAGTTCCAGTTAGGTTTAATAAACACGTCATGCAGACTCTGCAATCACAACTGATTTTTCCCTGGTATGATGATGATATCCTTCTAATGTCATCTTTCCCAGTTTATATCACATTTTGTGACTAAAACACCTCAGTTGTTGGGCGATGCTGTTGTTACAGGCATGGCTGAACTTGCCTTCTCTATACAGCTGTTACTTTTAACCCCCAGATGTTTAAATTACCATATTTATGTCATAAAGCTGGAACCAAACTTTACTGAACAAGCATGCTGACTGTTATTTGAGCAAGGTCATGTTTTGTTCTTCTAACTTCTGGAACAAACTTAAAGGGTTAATTTGGGACATTAGGTTGTATGAAATTCTTGCCAGTAGTGTAGTGGATGCAAAGCTATCAGGTTAGTTTAAAAGCTTCAGTGTCGGAGTTCTTGCCGGTTCCCATCATGGAATAGATAGTTCCAGCAAGCTGGCAGGGTCATGAAACTACAACGTTTTGTTCTTTGAAACAGTCAGTAAAATTACTACACACTGCACGAGGACCATTGTTTTGTAGTGGTATGATTGACCTTTTAGTGTACAAGTAGTGGGGTAAAACCTTGTAGATTCGTGACCCTGCAAGCTTGCTGGAACTTTCTATTCTACGATCGTTGTATTTCATACAACTTAATGTCCCCAATCCCAAACTATCCCTTTAAGTTCCTGTTTTGCTTTGGCTGGAGGCAGAAATCTTAGGGGCAGATAGACCTGGACAAAGCCAACTACTTATAGGTACCATCAGTAGTACACAACTTTGTTTTGTTGTTATTTCAGTTAACCAAGACCTTTAAAGCATATAATCTGTGTGCTGGGAAGATGACGCAAGTCCTGCCGTGACCAGTACCAGGCACTCTTCTTTACCCTCCAACCCCCAGTTCCCCTCCTCCCCCTACTAAGTCCACACACCCCAGCAGGGGGGTGATGATGAGCATGCTGGGCCACTGACATGGGATGAGATAACTCACATCTGGAGACACAAACAGGGTTTCTGCTCAGCTTTCACTGGAGTCAATAAGGCGCTGAGAGAGGACAAAAAGCTCTCACTTAAGTCAGCTGTAAAGCTTATACTCTCCATCCAGTCTACTACTCTGGGCCTCTCCTTATTCATTGTTCAGTGGGTGAGCAGAGCAGCGGTTCAGTTAACAAGAGGCAGAAAGGGAACATTGAAACTGACCAAAACCACAGGATTGCAGAATGTCTGTAAAGTCTTTCCTATCAAAACTAAAATGGAATTCCAAAATAGCAGAGGGTGATGATAACATGTTTATTTCACTGAAACCTGCAAATCTTTTCATGCCAGCTGATTTTTACAGATGGAATATATGCAAAAGTTATGATTTAGTTTAAAGTGCACGACACAGAGTCTCCATTATCACTCACAGGCACAACTTCCCTCCTTCCCAGAGGAGACATTAGCAGTACGATTCGCTCTGTGGGGGCCAACAGGCGTGAGAGATGGATGAGTGACAACATTTGATGGAAAGTGTATGCACACACACACATACACACACAGAGTAGACATGGTTGGGATTCCTCAGCAGGTTCCCTCCCTCTCTTGACATGTTGCTCGGGGATAAGGAACTCTCTTCCTCCACCCTGAGGACTCACAGCAGCCACTGTTAGTTATCCACAGAACCCTTCCAGTGACTAATTATAGTGTCAGCCTATCTCCACCAATTCCTGCACCCAGCTGTTCCACATGCTCCCCGGCCTTATCCTAAAGCAAGGAAAACTTTACTCTTACTGGATGCAAGAATCAATGCACAACTCTTATTTCTTCCTCACTTCTTACTTTATTTTAATGGAGGGGTTGTGTAGGAGTGGAGTGGGAGCCAATGGCATGAGAAGCACTTCCGATTATGTTACATAAGTCCCATTGCACTTAAAAAAAGGCTTACCTGTGTGCCCTGCTGCAAGGGATAGTGTGCTTGGCAAATGCTGCCTGTTAAGATGCAGAAATAGTGGAGAAAACTAAGTCGTTTATTTTTCAATTTTTTTGCTTTTTACAGCCCCGTATCACAAATCACAGATTTACCTCAGGGGGCTTTACAATATGTGGAGCATACGACACCCTCCGTCCTTTGATCCTCACTTCCTCAAGGAGAAACTTCCCCCAAAAAAATAAGAGGGGAAAAAATAGAAAAAGTTGAGGAGAGGAGGAGGGATCCGTCTCCCTGGGCATATAGAATTACAATTTAGACCATCTATATGACAAAATTATATCTCAATACGATAATTTAACCTCTAGGGGCAAGGGCCAATATTTCCATGGTTCCAACAGATGTCCACATGATGGATATCCAAGCCAAGACTTCCTTTACAGTCTGATTAGCAACTTAAGACGCGAGTATGTTGAGTTGAGGCACAAAGTCTACAACCGGATTATTACTCCTCATGTGAATGTAGATACACTTTAAAAACACTCTCCACACAGACAATGTGATTGGTCAATACTACTCAGGCAAGAGGAGACAAGAATGCTCCCATTCAAACATATTATCCTCTTGACTACAGATTCTGCATTTGTTTGCAGATTGTTAAAAGAGAGAACATGGGAGTGTCAACAATTTTGCCAAAGATGGATCCAGCACTATGTCAATTAAACTCCAAACCACATCACCAAGACTATTATTTGTTCCTACCCTTAAATATGGCCCTTACTGGTTGGAGGAGATCAATACGTCCTCATAAATGAATGGAATAAAAAAAGTCAAATAAATGCATGTAACTGCCAGTAGTGTGGTAGTTTCACAACTGATTTAACTACTGAAAGTGAAGTAGTTACATTGGTAAGTACTAGGAATAGTTACATTACTTTAAATAGATTTTTTTACTTCTATTCTCAGAACACAAATGCTGGTCCTAAGTGGACCTTTTCCGCATGTCTTCCCCTCTTTCTCCCCCTTTCACTCTGTATCTCTCCCACTATCAATAAAGCTGTAAATTGGCACAAAAAAAAAAAAAGGTTTGTAATAAGCCACTATACAAATGACACACAGGGCCGTTTTTTTGTGGGGGGACAGTCTCTAGCCAATCAGGTAGAGCCTGAACCACACAGCCTCCTCTCCACCAGGTAACCTGAGCAGAACTGACGCACATCATTTATATAGATAGGAGAATGAAACAAACACACAGAGGGAGAGAGATACAAGAGAAGCTCTGAATCTCCTGGAGGACAGAGATCCAGATCCAACAGATAGAGAGAGAGAGAGAGAGAGAGAGAGAGAGAGAATGAGAGAGAGAAAAGAATAGAAGACAAATAAATAAGCAGAAAGAAACATGGAGGTAGAGTATGGGGACGTGGGAGAGGTGTGTCCTGAGTGTATCAAAACAAAACCACTCGCCATTTTCAAGCTCAATTGAACATTAAATCACTTTGGGCGAGGGAAATATGACACAGTGTTATTTTTGCTGAGCCCCAATGCAAGCGCTTCTGAGAGGTAAAGACTGAGCGTAAGAGTTGAGCCAAGAGGACTAAAAGCGTTTGTTGTTTTTCAGCATGTTGATCCTGAGTGGAATTTAAGCTCTCCGTGCTGTTCTGTGCAACGCTGGAGGTCTGCGGCGAGGAGTCGCTCAAGGATGAAGTTAAAGGCTCAATCCGCAACTCTCCAGGGCCCATCCAGGCCTCGCTATTTCTGCTGCGGTGCTGCACGGTGTGAGCTGGTGAGGGTGTCATCTGTGTCAGATTTATAATTCATGCATCTGGTCGACTGCTCCTCTCCAGCAGTTTGTGTATGTGTAAACAACGTGACGGGGGACAGCAGGAAGCTCAGGGACTAAATCTGGATGCTCCATTGTGCCGTGCGCCCCGCCCGATTAGGCCTGCTACCAATCAACAGCGTGTAGACCTCCTACGATGCAGCTGCATATGCACACATCGCTCAACACGTCCCACTGACTTCCAGCAACTCATTTATGAACATTATCAGCAATTGCCCAGTTCACTGCGAGTCCATCGGAGCAGTCTGGAAGCAGAACGCGGGGTCAGACTCAGTGCATCACCGCTGAATCATTCTTCCAGAGTTTACTCTGGAGCCATAAGACCAGGGCTGCTGAATACAGAGTAGTGAATTAACATGGCTCAAACTGCTCCAAAATTAAGCTGAACTCCTCACTTTGTGCAGTATACAGTATAATCTATGCACACATTAATTGGGAGGCAAGAAATGTGTGTTAAAATATGCCTATTCAGTCCTACAACATAATGAAGAGGCACTTGAGTTGCCTGCCGCCCTCTTTCTAATCACCATGATATATTAAACACTACCTGGAATGCCAGAGGTCATTAATTCAGCAAATTAATGCAATAATTAGCACATATGTCCCAGTCAACACACTTCACATGACCGCCATTAATATAAATGGTTCTTAGAGCATTAAAGGGATATGGGGCTTTCATTAGTATGCAAATGTATGCATCTAGGTGCTCCAGTATCTAATGAGTTCATCTGCTCTATAGGGGGAACACAGACGGGAAGAATCAAGTCGCTGTTAACATGTATTGTTCTTCAGCAAGAACACACCGTGATTACAACTCCCATTCCCAAAAAGTTGGGACGTCGTCTTGCCAATCCTTTTTGACATATATCCAACAGGAATTGTAAAAAGACTATATATTTTTATGTTCAAACTGTTGTTTTTTTCTTAATAAAAAAAATACAATCTTCTAAAAACAATCTTCACCATTTGGTCCTCCATGTCCTGCAGTTGTTACAGGCATGTCTGGACTAGTCACAGCCAACCCAGACATGCCTGAGAAGGAGGGACTCTGCACTAAGGGGGTTTGGACCAAGCTGCAGCCCCCAGAGATGAAAAGTGAAACCAGTTTAGAAGTACCAAAAACGGGCTCCAAAAGGGAGTTGATCCTCATTGACCCCCATGTGAAAATGCCCAACATTGCAGCAAAAATAAACATGTTTCAGCCAGCTACCAAAAATGTTCTCTTTAACTAATGGTCTTCTTCACACAACTGCGAAAAGGAGGAATTTTTATATAATGTTTGATCTTTATTAAGGATAAAAGCTACACATTATTAAGGGTTTGGTCACTTTGAGTGACAGGCGGCTGCCCTCACAGGTGAGTGAAACCTGCAATCGGCCCACCTCAGCTCAGACGTGCCACATTTTTGCCCAGATGGCGGCAGCCTGAGCCATCAGAGCCACCTGCTTTGAGCTTCATTTTGGCTCTACAAAAACGGGTGATGCAAGACATACAAGAAGAAGATACATCTTTCTATAGGGTTTCTACAGGGTTGGTAGAGAAGCAGACACAGATGCCTTGTGTGTTGCTATCAGACACTGAGGGCCATGACACACCATCAGTATCTGATGAGTTTGGAGTGAGACCTTGCTGGCATGATACATTACACATTAAACAGAGTCCTGTTCGTGCTGACCCCATGCTGCAATGATATACAGGTGTACTGTTTCTCTAGATACAATGGTACAGATGTCAAAAACCTACATTTGTTCCCTCAAATAAGCCCAATTTACTGTACAGTACATTTGATGGGTAAGATAAAATATTTGTCTTTGCAAAACTCAAAATCAATCACAAATGTTGCGTGCATGCTGGTGAAAACATGAATGGAGCAGTGCAGGTTAAGAGTCCGGTCATGTTGCAGGGCAGATCTGGCTGGCACGCTCTGTTTTTTTGCTCTGAGGTTTGTATGCACACAACCTGTGATCTAAAGCCAGTGACCAACTATCCAATCAGCCACCTCCACCTCCCTCTTCCTCTGTAAACAGCAGTAATCTGCAGTCCAGCTGCAGCTCAGGGACAGTGGTGGGAGTCAGGGACATGAGGCGGCCATGGAGCCTCGACACTGTAGCCAAAGGGAGATAGCTAGTAGAAGTAATTAAAACAGCTCCACAATCTGCATGTACTTGTTTTGCATTATCAACATTTTTCCATCCCCATCGTTCCTTGGTTTCATCTTGTCCTTCGTGTTTTTAAAAAGGGAGTTTAATATGAAACAAAGAGTCATCCCACAGCAGCTGGCTCTGTGTCAGTGCCTGCTTTACAGTAGGCTCCAGTGCCCTCATTGTTTAACTGAATAAGAATAGACCTCCATACACATGAGGGTGCTTCCCCACATGCAATACATTACAGCATTCCACTTCTACTTGCCCCTTTTTGCTATCCAAGAAAGACCCAAGAGCACTGACTAGACTGTGCCATAAAATCTGAGGCGGGGAGGACCACCAACGTAGTGAGGCCCTTTGGAGGGCCCGGCTCCCCACCCTTCCCCAGTTTTAGTGGGTATTTACAGGGTTTAACCGTCCGGCTGCATCAACCTCACTGATGTCTGTGGAAGTGAGACAAGGTAAAAGACAACTATGAAAATATTGGTGCAAGTGGTTTGGTGTGGAGGTGGTCAGTGGGGAAGATTTTGTGATAACGCTGCTTCCTGGAGATTTATTTTGCCGTGTTTATGTGGAGCAGTGATGAATGCTTGGACACCTGCAGGTGGATTCAAAGAACAACCCACTATTAAACACTTTGGTGCTATTATTACAAACAGCTGGTGGTGATGTAACATCCATGTTTGGGCCCGTTCTGCTCTGTTGTTTTATTCTCGTTAGCCCAATTAATCAAAGATAAAGCTCCTCTTTGTGAGGTCACTATTTAATTCAGTAATTGTAAAGAGAGAAATCTGTGGTAGTAGAGCCAGAGATCCCAGTTCATTAAACATCTGTGGCCTCAGAATGCAATGCAACAGAAAAAATGTCTGTTAGGTCGAAGATGTCACTCCAAACCACAAAGAATTACCACACGACTGCAGTTCTGCTGTATGGAGATATTTAGCATCTTTCAGCTCATTGTTTTGGTTGTATGGCCGCAACTTATGTGTTCTAGTTCAGTCGCAGCACTTAACAGACAGACCTTATGCAAGTTACTGTGAGCAAATAGCTGTTGAATCTAGTGGAGCATTTATCAGCTAAAGAGCCAGATATTTCCCTCAGGAGTCGGTAGGGACTAAGAACAGAGCTGAAAGAGACTGAATAGTGGAATTTTGCCATAAATGCTTTATAATAATATGGCAGTGTTGATGGAGTTTCTCTGCCTCCAGTTGGCTAAGATATTATTAAATGCACCTTTAAAAGGGCTGTACTACGTATAGATTAGCAGTATGCAACTATTTGCTTGTACAGATATAATGAAGTGATGGTGTCCTGACGTGAGAATGAAGTCTCGCTCCCTCCATGTGTGTTATAATCTAAACTTCTCTGTCTAACTGCACATGCATGTTAACGCACCTGAGTTCCTGAGTGTATCCCTCCACTCAGCACTAGCTAGCTGCATTAGCTGCCATCTCAGCCACCACCCTGTTGAGATCTATATGCTTGGAATTTCATATATTTCGTATTTAATATGCACATAGTTGTCTTCTAAGGATGATAGCGACAGTACATCTTATTAAGGTAGCTCTAATAGTAGCCTATCTGATTGAGCTTTTTAGCTGCAACGAGCAGGTATATAGTTCACTTATTTTTGTATGAAGGTGTGTATTTGTTTTCATGCCAAGTGGCTAAAATAGGAATAATAAACAAATACCTACATTTAAGCTGAAGAAAGAATTTCCCACATGAAATTCAATATAATACACCAGATTCATTCCTTTCAGCAGTGAGTCATCTCTCCCTCCCCCCTCTTAACCTCTCACACTAAGAAAAGTCTGTCTCTACTTCCACACGTCACTGCCACTTCTTGATTTCCAGGCAAACTGTGATTTCTTCTGCATCCTCACTGGCTCTGGACAGCGTCTCTGGTGGGAGACACACCCATCCCGTCTCTGTGGGAACCCAGCCAGTGGCGATCCACATTCCAGGAGATAACAGCAGGGGGAAACTGATAGCACGTCTTTGTGATAGCACCTCAGAAACAAACCTGATAACACACTATAAATACAAGACTTCAAGACGGCTTGATTCCATCAATAAGCAGTTTTTGCCTTTGAGCGCGAACGCTGACAGCAACACTGGAGACGTACAGTAACAAAAGGCATCCATCATAATTATAGCAGAAGCTTTAAAGTTTACACCCACATGCAGATTGTTTGTAGAGCGAAAGACATTCCATTCGTCATGTCAGTTTAATAGGCTACCATGTAGGTCGGAGGACGGAACGTGTTGTTTTGGGCTTTCTTGGAAAACACCTCCACACATTACTCACATACAGACTGACTTCAGGAGTTGAAGCTAAGTGCCAAGTTGAAGTTGGCAACTGTACGCTACAGCCAGCGCTCACATGATGAAAACAAGCATTTCCGTAAACATTGGTGCTCCTTCTTTGGGGGGGAAAAGTGGCTCAGCTGTGATCCACGGCTTCCTAAGTTATGAAATGAAGGGAGTTTTTTTTGTCCCTGAGGTGGAGAGGAAATTATACTAATAAATTGCTCTGGGACAAACAGAGCGGAGTCATGTCTCGAACGCTGCAGCACGTGCATGCTGGAGAAACTGTAAAGTGCGTCTCAGGGTAGCAATCTAAAGTGCAATGTTTGGTCTAGCCAGAGTGAAAGTCCACAGCGGCCT
>CAFUXE010003111.1:28797-66502 GCA_903364295.1 Serranus cabrilla | reverse complement strand
GGTGGTGGTGGTGGTGGGGGTGGACCCTGAGGGA
Organism: Serranus cabrilla; assembly: GCA_903364295.1. Lineage (NCBI taxonomy): Eukaryota > Metazoa > Chordata > Actinopteri > Perciformes > Serranidae > Serranus > Serranus cabrilla. Next base: position 66,468 of record CAFUXE010003111.1, on the reverse strand, counting down.
TCAGGGTCATTGGTTTGCGTGGTTGCGCAATAGCACACTTTACACTAATCTGGGCATTAGAAAAACAAACAAACAAAGGTCCTCCAGAGATCAATCCCCCTTTTGTACATTTTGTGTTGTACATGGAAATCAAATTAGATTTCCGGGAGAATCTTTTTCCAGTGCAGATAAGAGATAAATAAAGTGATTCAGGTTTCAGACCTCAGCAGGCAGCAGACTTCACATCAAACTGAAACCTCTCATCACTAGCTGTTGACTGGAAGATTGCATGCAGCTAAATGTAGAGAGTGACATGGAAAGGTATGATTAAGACGTGATTACACAGAGCAGGTATGGCAACCCCTCCCCACCCTCGCAAAAACACACAGCAGCCCCTGCCTCCACACACACACACACACTCCTCGACTGGCTCTACAGATTGCTCACACATGCTCCTGGCTCCTGGCTGCCTGCCACCCGCCTCCCGCTCTAACTCTCTTTCCCCAGCACAGGAAGCCCAGCAGGCAGGCGAGCGGCGCAGTGCGCTGAGGGTCTGGTGAGAAAGCCAGAGCACGGATCAGCAGGTCCAGTCTGGACTGAACCAGTGAAGTTCACAGTGGGTAACGCCGGACTCCAAAAACAACAACGATGGCCCGCTCCTCATCGCTCACGGCAGAGTGCTTCTTCGACTTCAGCTCGGGCCATGAAACGGGTCACAGGCCAGGTTCTGGATGGTCGCCACATGGCAAGATGACTGTTTCGGTTCAGTGAGCCTGGGTGCCTAAAAGACTACATTTCTGATTTGGAGTATGTTAGTTTTAGAAGTACCCAGAGATATTTGAGTGTTTAAGTCCCTCTTTCCCCAAACCCCATGCATCCACTAAATCCTGACATTTCTCCTGAATCTGCTCAACCCCTCATATATATCACTTTGCCAATTCACAAGTATCGCAAAGGTGATGAGACAGACAATTCTCCTTTTAGGAAAACACGATCACTTTTTTCGAAAATATAAATCCACATGGAGCCAACAGACTCCAAACAAAATGTACTTACTTTTCTAACTTTAACTCATCCCATTGTTTCATGTGATTTATAAATAAAAACACTTGGTTGTTAGGAGAATGAGTACATCACACTATTGGGCGCTATATTACACCGGGAACAAAGTGGCGCACAGCGCAGCACAACTGTCATTACTAGTTTAGCAAATGTAGCAAATGTACCTGCACCCATCCGTGTGCTCATGGGTATGTTGGCCTACTGATGTATGGTCAGTGGCACACCTTTACCCCTTGGGCCTTACTGTCCAAGTGAAGTTGTACCTGCACATACTTTAGACTATGCACTACAGTCTAACTCTCTTAAAAGTAGTTCTACTACTATATGGGAAGTCATTTTCTAGTCTATCAGCTGTATTGGTAACTGGTCAAATATGACAAGAAAGTAGGCCAGAATTAGATTTAGCTGATGTAATATATGTACAAGGCTTAAAGTTTTAGGCTTTTACTGATTTTAACCAGAAATACACAGAACTTAAAGCTGCACTAATCTTTTGTTTTATATTCAATGGGCAATATGTAATTTTCTGCTGCTCGGGGTCTCTCAATCAAAAGATAACCAAAAGAAAGAGTCATTGCAGTCAGTTTCTCCTGATTAGAATTTTCTAGGTTTTTACTGGGAGCTGAATTGGCTGCAGAGGTATCTTCTCTAAGACAACGCAGTTAAAATAAACCATACAGCAGTTATATATTCAAAAATCTGTTTCTCCAATGCTGTTTGGGGCTTTGCTAACATTTGCTCAGCTTAATTTTCTAATAATTTATGATCCATACATCCGATGACTAAAACCCTCCATTGGGTTAAAACATATAGTTTAAAATGACCAAGACCTGAAAAGTACATCATAAATATGTGGCCTAAAATGGGATAAAAAGTCAATTCATGCTGATGCATGGGCAAATGGGATCATTGACAGATGCGGATTAAAATAACAGATTTCTCCAGGTTTGAATTGTTGGAAACATTTGGTATAATGAAAGTACTCAACTCAACAAAAGTGCGGAAATGTTATATGCATCAACCTCTCCAATGACAAAGTTGTCCATTTGCCAGTTACATTGTATTTTAATTAATGAGGCTGTTGGACAAGCTTGTATGGCCAAAGCACTGGCCTTGATCACTGCAGGCAGTCAGAGACAAACACAGTGTAATCTCAACACATCACAAGCTACATAACAATAACTGATCCATCATACAAATGAACCAAATCTAATGCTAAAGTCAAAAAAAGAAACTGTTCACCAACCCGATGAAGCTCCAAGGTCAAACACAAAACATTGCAGACTTACAAAACAGCCAGTAACAGCAAGGCTTTTTTTCTTCTGATCCAGTAAAGCTGCTTTAAGGATTTTATGCTGACAGTAGTCCATAGTTTTTGTTCACTAAAAGGTTTTTTGTCTTACTTTGGTACTATTTTTCACTGAACAGAACACCAATGCAAATGAGCCTTGAGCGACAGATGGACTAAACTGAAACCAGTCTGACCCCATCATTAATCCTCCTTCATGACTCCACAAGGATAGGAAAAAGTGCAGGTTTCACACCCGCTACCCATCAACTAAGAGCTTCCAGTCCTTCCTCCTCACTTCCTCCTCTTGTGATGTGCAATGCAGTTATTGATATTGGCTGTTGGGAGGCAGATGGCAGTGTCACCTCCTCGTGTCTGAGTTCAGGGAAAGGACACTTGCTGGCCGAGACAACTCACGGCACACACCTCTGCATGTTCTTTCTCTGTCTCGCCTCTTTTCTCTCGCTCTACTGTCTTCTTTTTCTATTCTTACTGTCATCTCAATCTCTATCTCCCACTCTGTCTTCATGGTCGTACGAAGCTTGTCATCACATTGCTCTGAGAGGCTTTTTAAATCTCTGGATATCTTCAATAGCAAGACGAAAAAAAGCCTGGCTATTTCTTCCTTCCTTCTCTCTTTCTGCGGCACACACCCATGTTTTCATTTGCAGCACAGGGCGGACAGCAGGGGTGGGTTTCATGTAACAGAAACTGGTGCAAAGGCCTCAGAGTCGTCCTCTTTTCACTTCCTGATAATGGCTCATTGCAGAACAGTCATATGTTTTCCCGACTACAGATGACGGAGAAGATGACTGGCTGCCAAAGTTGTAATAGGCGAGCCTGATTCCCAGAAAGAAAGGATGTGATCCAAAACATAACATGTGATCATTTGCTTATTATGTGACATATATACAATTGAGAACTGTACAAAGAAAATATATTTAATATTGAAACTGTCATTTTAAATACACTCCTGAATTTGTTCCCCACATGTTGGGATAGGGGCAACAAAATACTGGGAAAGTTGTGGAACATGTGTATAAAAGGGGCGTCCTCAAAAGTCTCAGTTGTTCACAAGCAAGGATGGATCGAGGTTCAATGCACTATTAGAAGGAATCTCACCAGCTACAGTCCATAACATCATTAAACAAGGCAATCAGAGATGGCAGACTTCACCCCACAGTGCCCTCTGTTGGCCAGAGGATGTATATGCAGACAGACAGACAGACAGACAAAAACGCCGTCCAAAACAATACTTCACTCCAACTCCATGGGGTGAAGTAACTAGAAAAGCACTCAGACAGCGCAGACCTCCGCCAAGGCAATAGCGACAGCTACGCAATTATATACAGATTAGGGCTGTCCCTAATGATTATCTTTTTTATCGATTAATCTATCGATAATTTTTTCAATTAATCGATTAATCAATCGATTAATATAACAACCACTTTATCTTCTTTTCATCTTCTATTTTCAGCAGTGATGCAGGGGAACAGACATTTAACATTAGAAATTCAATTACTATCAACAGCAACACATTCCTCCTGTTTATAATCGGAATATATATTAAGTTTGGGCTTTCACTTTCATTTTGAGATGCACCCCTAATATGGATTATATTGTATTTTAAGAGTACACTGGCATTGCAATATTTCATCCACCAGATGGCAGTTAGTGAAGGCAATATGGTCACTGAGGCAATAATATAAATTTGCAAGATAAATTCCTTGTTCCAATACACATGTTCATCCAAATCCATGCAGTACTTTTTGAGTTATTTTGTACACAGACAGACAAACGCTGGCAATCACATAACTTCCTCCCTGGCTCTTGGTAAAGATTCAGAAAACCTGAGAAATATTGAGGGGCAAGGCTGAAAACCAACATTGAATGACCATGGCCTTTAATCCCTCAGGTAGCATTACAGATTATTACATTATGAACATTATAGCACAGGCTCGGGAAAACTTCAGAAAACATTTTGCCGCTGCATCTACACATGCAAGTTAGGACTTAACCATGCAGTGTGAAAGCCAGATATCAACAGCATCCAGAAACGCTGCCAAATTCTCTGGGCCCCGAGTTCATCTGAGATGGACTGACACAAAGTGTTTTGTGGTCTGATGAGCCAACATTTCACAGTTTTTAGAAAGCATGGATGTCGTGTCCTCCGGACAAAAGAGGAAAAGGACCATTCAGATTGTTACCAACTCAACATTCAAAGGTCAGCATCTATGATGGTTTGGGGGGGTGATATCTGTGCAGACAACATTAATGCTAAAAGGTACATACAGGTTTTAGAGCAACTTGTGCTACCAATGTCTTTGCAGTCCAGACCTGTCTCCCACTGAAAATGTATGGAGTTATAACGTGCAAAACACGACAAAAGAGACCCCGAATGAGCAATGAGCAAATTAAGTCATGGGTCAAGTAGGAATGGGAAAGAATTTCAGATTCAGAATTCAAATTCAGAATAAGTATAGATTTACAACAACAGTTTGAACATCACCTTTTTTGGAGTCAGGATAATATATCTGTCAAGATAGAATCCCTATTGCAGATCCAATATACTGTGGAGCTTTTCTTAGATTATGACCTGGACAAACAGAAACTAGAGCAGGGCTAGAGTGCAGCCTATATTTCATACGATGCCGGTTAACACAGAGTGATTTCTCTTTTTAGCTGTGCAGCTGGGTTACTGCCATTTACTGAGAAAGAGAAGAAGCTGGTCATTAGATTCTATTTCAATTAGCGCTTGAAAAGAAGGTTTTCTTTCAGATTTTGGTTGAGACAAAAGCAGTGCACGTCTCTGAACTCTAGAATAAAGATCTTTTCTGAGCATCAATGTGGTTATTATTCAAGAGAATGGGAATTTTTTTCCCTCTATTACAGCTCTGAGAATAGGAGGCTCGAACGCGTGCTCCCAGTATCCAAAATATCAAAGCGTTAGCATAATTGCTATTTCAAGTAGAAGGGACCCAACTGTTTCCCCACTCCTCTTCACAGTTTCTCGTGGAAAACTTCAAAGGCCCTCCGTCACTGTTCTTTTTATAACCCAGCTTTTTCTTCAGCAGTTAGACAAAAGGAGCAGAAACCAAACCAAGGACGTGAGTACAAAAGCAGGCCAGGCGGTCAAACGCAGAGCCACGGATCCAACATATCTGACAGATCCATCACGCAGTCAGTGATTGGGTTTCTCGTGGCCTTGCAGATTTCCCAGAGGAGGACGAGCGAGACGAAAGAGGACTTGTTTTGCGGGATGTAGAAATTGTTGTCTTTTCCATTTTTATGTAACAGTGGTCATTATTCTGTCGGGGCTGGGAAGCCTATTAAAAGCATGACTCAGTTGAGATTTGGCTCATCATGTGAGGGGTAATGGGCAGACATTTCCCTCAATGAGGGAAAGGGGGAAAGAGAGATAACGAGCAGGGGTCATCTGGGTGAAGATAAATATTCTTTCAACCATCCCCTCTCAATTCATCCTCAGTTCTTGTGGACCCTTTCAGCTCAGGCTCCAGAGAGGACTACAGTATTTATCCCTCTGTCACCTCTCACCTTCTCATCGTTATCTCTCCATCCTGCCACTCTCACTCACACTCTCCGGTAAACACTGGCCTGAACAAACAGAAGCAAGTGCTGCTGCATTTGCTTTCATTCACAGACAGCCATCACCCCTTTTCCCAATCCAATAATACACCCCACTCTTACTTTAGCTTAATTGCTTCTGGGCTCACATCTGAGGCAAGAGTGGAAAATTCCACAGTGGTAAGATAACTTCACTCCTGAGCGAGCTGCCTCATTCCAAATTAAAGGCATGTGTGGAATTTCATGCCAGAGCTCTGACATGGGAGAAGATGATGGAGGAGAAGACGGAGGTGGCACAGGAAATAGAGGATTTGAAGAGACAGACTACTTGTCACTTCTTCCCTTACTGTAGCTTCAACAGAAGCTAGCCTTTGCTCCAGGTTCAGACCCACATCCTCTTCAAGGTGCAATTTGTTATTACTGGCCTCATGGTCCAAAAAAAGCAGGGGTTTGTACAGACATGCAAAAAAACTTGCAATATCTTCAAAAATGTATAGCAAACTTTCCAAACTAAAATTAAGACCCCAGAGATTATTATCTCCGTACATGGAGAGATTAGTCACTCAGCCGAGACACAGAAAGCAACAGGCCAGCAGAGAGAAGTCACAGGCAGATGCGATGCTGAGTTGGGTGTGGGGACACTGAAGCCTGCTACCTCAACGGCTAAGCTAGGTGGGGTTGTTTTCATGGAGTCTAGCTCTCTACCATCACCATTACACGGCTATCCGTCCATGTTTCGTACAGTTGTATCAAAATATTACGGTTGTATTGTTTACCTATGTGTTATCGGTGGGGGTTGTGTAGCATTTAAAATAATGAACACATGCTACTGTGAGGTTATGCGGCATCTAACCTACAGCCTGTAGCCTGTAATCATGGATGTATAATAACAACTGGTTAGGGTGCTGTTGCTTTCGCCTTGCAGACAATGTTTTCCCAGTGGCCACTTACGGTATTGCAGTTAAAAAGCGTTTTCCCCAAAGACTACAAAAGTAAAAGAGACATCTGTAAAACAGTTGACAGGACACCTCTCATGCAAACAAGGTCAATTATGGCTCTTTTTATTATTCATTTTTGATCTATAAAGGTTTTATATTGTAAAACTTTCCTCCAACACAAAACATCTTTGGGTCCAGTGTCTTATAAAAGTTGTTAATATACATCCATGCCTATAATACAGTGGCATCTAAACATATAAACAATTATTAATTAATGATGTAATAATGTGATGTAGGCCATAATAGGCCTAGGATAAGTATATTGTACTAAATAAACACTCAATCAGTACTTTATTTATAAATCATAAGCTTTCTGATACAGTGGCATGATACTATATATTACATATAAACTCAGTAGGCTGCTAACCTGTGGTGAAAGAGTACACTGCACAATATAATACAGTGGTATGTAAATGTTATTTGATGAGGAAGTACGATAGCATGAACTAAGTTTTATACAATCTATAGTGGTCATTTTTCACCATGGGTCCTGGCAGTGGAGATGGTTACCAGTGTCGGAGGTGTGCCCGAGCCAGGAGCTCTGCAGCGGGACGCTGTTGGCGTTCTCTTTCCAGCTCCTGTCTCGTCTCGCCACCCCACCCCAACCGCCCCCGCACTCCCCAGTGAAGGCCCGGAGAATAAAGGCATTATAGAGGCTCAAGCCTGGCTGCACATGCCCCAAATGCCTATTTAATCAAAAGAAAATAAACCTGGCCAAATTCACATATTGGTGTCTGCATAAGTTAAACTGCCCCGCTGGTGGAGAATTGAAACCTGCTGTTGGAGCGTGGAGGCTTCTGGCCCGTGTCTCTTTACCCCCACGTCTGCTACCTAAACATAGCAGAGGAAGGCACGCCCAGCACTCAGCCCCTACATTATGTTTGCGAAAATGAAGCCAGATGAAAATATGGCTCTTGATTCACATTCTTATCAAAAACAAGTGTGAATAAATAGCCTTACAGAATTGCCTTTTTCCACATTTATGCATGAGGAAGGATAATGAAATATGATAAGAAAAGTAATCTATTTTGGGTGTTCCCTGCCCTGAAAAAAGCAAATGTTTTCCCTGTTGTACCAATTGAGCGTTCAGTGCACTCTAACATCCAGAGATTAACCGCTTTCCAAGGTCTCCTATCTGCCTCCACATCAGCTGAATTCGTACAAACTCTCCATCCCAGACACAACAGCTTTTGGGGTTTCTCTGAACCACAACACAGCTCTTGTTACAGAGTATTTGAGGCTGGATTTCTGCGGAGAAGGGCCTCCGTCCAGGAAAAAAGCATCAACACCACGCTGCTCTCGGCACTCGCCTGCATGGCCTCTTCCTCTCCTCTTCGCTCCATTATCCCAGACAGGGCTATCGTGTTACCATAATGAATCCCTTTAGAGGAAAGGCCCGTCTCTCTCAGGCCCCCAGTCATGCTACGATCCCCCCTCTCACTTCTCGTGTAATCTCTGTCCCTCTCCTTTTCTTTTTGCTCCGTCCTTCCAGTGAGAAGACCTTTAATGAACTCCACCCCGGCGGCAGAGGAAATGCAACACACACAACATCAGCCTCTTCCAGACAATGATGCTCTATTTCAGGGGCCCCTTTCGACGGATGAAGGGATGATGGGATGCTTCCTCATGCAAAGGGCTACTGGGCTAGAAGGTATTAGACATGCAAAACCTAAACATGACTTCAAGTCAATGACTGAAATGAACTATAATAGGCTGGTTAATAGGTTTGCTTGACGTGAAAGCCCCAGGGAGCATGACCCTCCTAACCTTTCTTGATGTGACCTATTGACTTTGCTTGAGGGGAGCATGCAAGGCCAAATAATGCGCCAGATTGATTGCTACAATTAAACACGGAGTGAAAGGTAAAAGTAATATAGTATAATGGCATCACAGCCATATTTAAGGGTTTACAGCGATAATGCTAAGCACATAAAAGTGATTCATTGCTGAGACATAACCTTTAAAGAGCACTAGCTTTCTGAACTGTTGTTTATTGCGAGGCAGCTTCCCCCACCACAGGTAGTTAAAGAGTAATACACCTTCCAAAATCTGCTTCAACAGTTGATAATCAATCAAAAAGGTAGATATGAACGTCCCACTGACAGTAGCATTTACTGACTATGCACTGCAGAATATGCAGACATATTCGGAGTTATTGGCAGGACTCTCACTTTTCCAGCGTTGGAAAAATGTGCTTGCACTTACTATGTTATTAGCTCTCTTCTCCATATGTAGAGAAACTTACAAATTACTTTTTCATACCCAGTTCTTGAAAAGTATATAAGGAAACAGGAAAGAGCAAAAGTCAAGGCTGCCTAATTGTTTGTTTGGCTATATAATTAGTGGACTACTTTGTCTCAAAGTATGTTGAGACGGAGCATAAAGCACATTTGAAACCTGCTATGAAAGATTGCTACCAGTTTCTGTCAAATAAAGGTTAACGCCAAAAAATGAGACTGCACATAAAGATGATTGACAATGCACTTCTTCCCAGTGTACAGAAATGAAGTTAGAATATCCGACACAGGTGCTGCGGTCCTGTGCTGAGCAGTAGTGATTGGCTGGTGGAGACACAGGATTGAGGTCCCACCGAAACACCTGCCTGACTCAAATGCAGCATTTTATCGCATCAAATATATAGTTAAAACCAGACGTAGAAGAAGAAAGAATACTTAACATGGGAAACAGTTCTTTCCTCTCTGGGAAAATGTATTTGATGTAAACTTTAATCGTATGGCTTAGCCCATGTCCCATCAGCTAACATGAAAGGGATGGGACCTATGACTTGACAGCGACCAGGGGGATATCAATATGTTTTGGCTTCACTGTTGGGGTGCGGTTATGCCGTCCATCCATATATACAGTCTATGGCTGAAAGCAACACACAAAATGCACCGATTTTACTGGTAACCAAAAATCTATGTCATTAGAACAATTTCAAAAACAAGCTGTAGACAACTGAAATTCTACACAAAGGCTTTGACAAAGTATACCGCCTACCAATCCTTAGCTAAAAATCCCCAAGAGAAACCAAGTAAACAAGGCACACTGACAGAAAATGGATACATTAAAAACATACAGGTCAATCAGTCTGGTCAGCCAGCCAGTCTATCACCCAATCAGCCAGTCTCCCATGTAAGTGGGCCGCTACAGATGCTCTCTAATGAGCTGGGAGCCTCTGATCCAGTAGGCCTCGCCACATTCCACCGGCTCTAATAAGACCTTGTCCCGCTCTGTGAGCTGATAGCGGCTTCATTAACCACACTATGAACCTGCACAGGAAGCCGATAGGGGGTTTTATTAGGGTTTTATTACACAAGAGGAACCAGGGCCAGTTTAATTGGAGCCACCGTGGAAGGTGGGAGATGGTGGGAGAGGGGGCGAGGCATTAAGCAGAGGAGAGGCGGTAAACTGCGTTTCATCTCTGCCTTTTCTGCTATTCTCCCTGATCTTGAGGAAATCAGAGGTGGAGGCGAAGGGAGAGATGAATAGAAATGTGCCGCAAAAATAGGATAATACTCCTGAGGACGAGTTTATGTTTGTTCCCTTTCTCTCATTCCTGCACAGCTAACCTCAATCCTGTTGTGCCGATGGCAGGCATCAGGAGCTGTTTGAGGCGAGGAGTTGTGATGTTTGACAGAAGCAGGCTTGGGAGGTATTTTGAGATGTTTTAGGAATTTGGGTTGATTCTAAGTATGGATATCTTCATAGTTAGTTCAGGGCCTATATTTATCCAACCTCTTAGTGTAGATTTTTCATGTCAGAGTGCAAGAGGTGATATGAGATCTGCACACCCAATTTTAGCTGCAGAGATAAATATGAGGTGTAGTCCTTGTTCTCTGTGACAACACACTCATAGTGATGCTGTGATGAGAGGGATACAGTACTATCAGCCTATTTTTGCATTTTCTTTGAATAAAAAATCTGATTCCCATCCCGTGATGCACACTCAACACATCTGGATGAGTCCATGTGACACCGTGGGGGTGTGACTGAGCGCTGGGTCCCATGGAATATCCACAGACACAATACTGATCTATGTGTGCCTGCCAGCAGAGCCACTTGGAGCTCATGCTCAAAACACAGAGCTGCCTTTGTGGCTCCCACCCTCACACCCATATTGTACTGAACTGAGCCCACCAAGTTGAGAGCTTGGTTCCGCTCTTCCAGTGTAGCATCTCTACCTTCCAGGAACTCAGGAAAGAGATTCAGATTCAGAATACCTTAAATGGCCAAAATAGTTAGTCAAAATTTTGTTAAAGTCAAACCTGACTTGACCTTTATATTGCAATACACATTTTTTATGCCATAGATAAATATAACTTGCATGCAGTCTGCATGTTTGGTGTGCCGTTACAATGAAACACAGCTAATAACCAAACAGGCTCAAACAAATCGAAAGCAAGAGAGCAAAGTTGAAGTTAAGTAAGGTTCAGCTAGAGCTAACTGAAGATAGTCACAGCTAGCCTTGAATAAAGCTGGTCATAGACCAAAAAACGTACACCATCATGCTTGTTGTGTTCAGCTAAGCAGAAATTTGTCTTCCACAGACAAAACAGTTGTTGATCCACTACAAATATTATGGGATATTATACCATGGTCCAGGTGAATACTCATTTGTGATTGGCTGTAGGGGGTCTGGCCTAACACACAAGCTGTAAGAAGTACACGGCCCCTCTGAACTTACTGGTAATTTGTATCCAACCTGACCTCACCACGACTTCTTGACACAGATTTCCGTGCTGGTGGCACGTACTGTGTAAAAATGATGTTCTAAATCTTTTAGCGTTCTTTAAATACTAGATCATTATACATACATGTACGGTCACAGTTGTAAAAAAAAAAAAAGGCTGCAGCTGTGGTGAATTCAGGCTACAAAACCACTGACATTTTAGGGCAGTTTATTATAACTTTTCGTAAATGTTGCATAAAAAGTTGTTTATTTTTGTTTTCACATGAACCCTATTGTCCTGGGTGAAAGTCTGCCATTTGTTCAACCCATCGACGTCCCCTAGTCATCCATCCACCATTAAAACTCTGCATTGCTGTCAATCATTGCTATTCGTCACTGGATGACATTGTTGATTCCCATTGACTTTACATTGGCATTGTTTCCGTGCTGGTGCACATAATTTTCACACACTAAAATTATGACCATGACCATTCGGTGTTGTTGTTGCTGGATACCTAGCTTGTCTTGTTGTAGTCATCCTGTCAAATTATATTTATGTCCACATAGTTATTAACTTCGAGTCTTGCAAGCTAGCTAACATTAGCTTTCTGTGGAACAGCTGAGCCTGAGGGTTCTATTAGCTGAGTGGACTCAAAATATCTCATGTTGTCAAGTCGCATCGAAGGTTCAACCCATTTACTTGAGTAGGTAACGTTTTCATTGCATGAGATTCATATGGGATGGTAATGGTTGTTCCAGGTATTAGTCAAACCCTCAGGTGTTACCAGAAGAACTGCTCTTTTTGTTGTTGTTTTTTCCCCCCTTGTGACCATGGAGTAAGCCGGTTAATGCCCTCTGAGGTGTCCATAATGTGGAACTGAGGGATGGCAGGGAGACCAGAACGATAGGCATTAACCCTTATATATCTGAGGGTTAACAGACATCTAAAAGTGCTCATGAGATGACAAGGATAGATAATGGTTAGGTCTAAGCTAACTGCTGTTTAAGCTACTTATTATGGATGAATGTAGGAAATTAAAACACATTATTTGGCTTCAGAATGTGCTACTGAGGAGATTTACTTACTTTCCCAACTAGCTGCCTACTGTAGAAATTCTGATGAGCTATCTTGGTAATTAAGTATCTTGGATAAATAAGGATGAAACTAAATAAATAATAAAACAGCTTAGTTAGACTTGTTAAACAGGTAGCTTAGCTGATTGTCAGTGGCCACCTCATGACTCCAATGGAATTAGCTATTTATTGTAGTCAAGTGACTTTTAAATCACATGTTGAAATATATAAATAGCAAATGGAAAGCAAAGAGAATGTCTTTTGCTTTTAAATTAAGTTTTCCCTTCACATTCCCAAGTTTTTCCACATGACAGAGATTATGTGCTGTAAAAGAGTAGGTCTAAAAAGACATGGAAAGAAAGCATTACATCCTATTCATCTGTTACAGTTTAAGCATTCACCCTGAAAATGTAAGCTGCAGTTATTGCTCTCTGCCTTTATAGGGCAGCGTGGACCATGTGACCACAGTGTCACAGAGTCATTTGTGCACTTTAATCAAGTTGAGCGTGGCATTTGGATGGTTATCCTGCCTCTCCCAGCTCCTTACAGCAGCCTAATGATAAGTTTGAGTAAGTCCCTCTCTGTAGGGCACCGGCAACACAAGGCTTGTTTTCGGTCTGTCTCATTTCATTTCCGCCGCTCTTTCTTACGCACAGATCTCCAATTTGTACTTACTGGAATACAGTGAGGCGGAGAAAAAAAAACACTCCAGTATTTCAGGAATTCACCAGCCACCTACAAGTGACATCTGAAATTAATTGTGCATGGAGGAGTAGAGGGAGGAAAATGTTTTCCATAGAAGTGAACGGGTGGAGGTCATAGTCTATATTGCCTGAGCAATACTGCTGAAGGAAAACAATCTTTTACACGGAGGGGGAATGAAATACTGCGGCTTTGATTGGAAAAATAATAGAAAAAGGGGAGCCCCTAGTTTCTGATTATAAAAACAGAACCTCTGAATTGTATCTTTATGATTTCCTGGAATGAATGCCATTTTGTCTGAATGGATGGGAGCCAAAGGAACCCAAACACAGAGGAGTCTGGCCTGGAAAGATTTTAAAGGGGTATGCCACTTATTTTAACATATGCACATGCATGCACATGCACATGCAGTATATTGCTGAAACACAGTTTTTCTGAACTTTCATATACATTCCAAATTTGATGCTTGCAACATGTTCCAAAACAGCTGAGACAGATGCATGTTTACAACTGTAACACCGCACCTTTGTTGGCGTTTTAAAAGCAAACTTAGTTTCCATTGTTTCCTTGTCTGATATACAACTTCAGTTGTCTAGTCTGGTACCTGCACTCTCTTGCTGAAATAAGCAGGGACGTCCATGGAAAAGACATTGTCTGGATGTACCTTTCAGCATTAATGGTGTCTTGATAGTCTTGATGCGACAGTTACCCATAATGTCATGGGCACTAAGCCATCCCATACCATCACAGATGCTTTTAAACGTGGTGCTGGTAACAATCTCAACAGTTCTTTCCTCTTTAGCCTGGAGGACACCACATCCATCACTCCAAAAAACGATTTGAAATGTGGACTCATCAGACAACAGCACAGTTTCCATTTTGCATCAGTCCATCTCAGATGAGCTTGGGAGTAAAGAAGTCGCTAGTGTTTCTGGATGTTGTTGATCTATGGTTTCACTTTGCATGGTAGAGTCTTAACTTGCGTTAAATTGCGGTACAAACCTACTGACAACGGCTTTCTGAAATCAGGGGCTGCTCCACAGAACTGTTTAGTCCATGGGATGCTAAGATGAGCCGTCACACCGAATACACTCCATAGATTAGCTTTTACTAGACATGGAACATTACACCCTTATTTCAGAGCTGAGTCATACAGAAATCTAATGTTTCAGAGAATTACGTCCCACATTTATTGGTGCCTGCAGAAACAGAAGCAGAGTTGTTTACTACTTCGCTCCACCAGTGGGAAAGGAACATCACTCTTTGATTGATCTACTCATTGCCCATAGGCATATGCAGCTGGTCACTGGGTAGGCATTTCTTGCCTATAAATAATCAGAAGGCAAAAACGTTTGTAGACAGAGCTGTAAACTATTCAGCAATCCAAAGCTGATACTGTTATTTATTCTGTCGCCTTTATAACTTCTGAATCTTAAGCCCTGCTGTAGTCCTTTCGGACTTGAGCTTGAACTTGAACTAGCCTTGCAGCTGTGCATATGTGTGTGTGTATCGACTCAGCCAGGTCTGTCCAGTGAAAGGAGCCAAAGGCTGGAGCTGACATGCAGGCTCTCACACAGCTGATAAGGCCCGGACTGGCTGCGGTGCAGCCTGTAGATTAAGCTCTTATAGAAAAGGGAGGAGAAATCTGGCTCGTGGGGATGAGGAGGGAGAGGGGATGTTAGTGATCAACCCCACAGCACAGAGCCAACATTATTATCTCTACAGCCCCAACACTGTACCCTCAGCCTCCTTTCCAGCACTACTGTCCTTGGAATAGCCTTGTCTATGTCCTCCTTTAGGGGCCGCACACAGACAGCCAATCATTCTGCATACTGGCCTGATGCTCAGTTCATGGTCACTCTCCTACAGACTGTAGTATAAGTAAGTAAGTATATTTTAAGCCCTACTAGTGATTCATGATTTTGCTTTCAAATGTTTTGCAAGGCAGTTTTAATCGAAATGAACTCAGTAAGAAGTTAGAACACCTGCCTTGACGTCGGGCTACATTAGGTTACATTAAGTAAGAGACTGAAAAAGGTATCCAATTATAACTTCCAAAGAATTGTTACTGAAAGTATGTGTCAAAACTTTTGTCAGTCGGCAAAAATTAGAAATATGTCTACAGAAGTACACAGTTTAATAGAACGTATATATCTGGTTCTCTGCAATACGTGTCAAAGTACTTAGTAGGAAATTATGAAATTACAGACCTGAAAATTTAAGGAGCAGCATGGATTTGGGGGAGTCTATGAATTATGTTTTCATTAGTGTTTAATCACTAGAAACTGAAAATAGTTTTGTTTGGAATGAGCCCCTCTTATATACATGAAAAGCAGGTCCTCTTCCATGGAGTCGGCCCTGTCACACCACCATGTTTCTGTAGTGGTCTACAACGGACATTGGCTCTTGAGAGGTCCTTTTATATGTTACCTAAAGGCCACTGTAGGTTCTCTATAAGCTTGGAAAGGGAGGGACTATCACATGGTTACACTGAAAAATTCAACATATTCCTACACTGCTGCTTTAAAAAAAATCTCCCTTATGTTTAATTCAAGGGGGAATTAAACTCTCGACTCCTATATCTAAACACTGAACATCAAACTCCTTTCAGTCTCTTCATTGCACAGTAGCAGCTTTGACAAAACAACAAAGCACATGTGATGGTGCAAATGCAGCAGCCTGAGCTCTTGGGAGCTGGTGTCACATGTATATATGTGGCATCACACATGCATTCTCCGTTCACTGAGTAAAGGCACCCAGGAGAGCTTGGTGGAGCGCTGCGGATGAGCTGGGTGCATTTCCATGGATACGCATCCATGTGCTGATCACATTGGTACAATGGCCATGTGTGCTTGTGTGTTGTGTACCCATGTGACAGTTCATCTTCCATCCCAGCATACAGTCACTGTTTCAATAGGAGCCTGATCTGGCCAGTGCTGAATGGATGTAGCCTCTCTACTGTCCAGCGGGAGGAAGAATGTGCAAACCACCGCGGTCGCTGACACCCGGAGGCTCTGGCTGCCAGGAGCAGTGTGCCAGGCTCCAATTAGACAGCCATGTGTCCTACACTGAAACAATGGTGCTGTTGGTGGGTACAGTAAGTTCAAGGCATTCCCATACAGCGTTTACACATAGTGTAAATTATCGAGTTGGTGGCCAATAGTTTACCTCATGTTTTCATTGTAGAGGCTCATGGAGACACGGAGATACAGGCTGCTGCATTCTGATAGGAGAAGTTTTCAATAAACACATTTCTCAGCCAGTACACACCTCTGCAGTTACGCAGTAGTAACTCTGCAGCCAGAGATACACACACTGATAACCTCAGGGGCCTCGGTGCGCAACAAGTGCATTCCAGCACTCCAGTCTCCCTCTCACCACATCCTTTGCAAAGCCAAACGTGGTGGAAAACCTGGGAGTGCACAAGGGGTTTGGTCCCCCAGGGGCCGCCAGGACGCTTGTCCCTCAACCAAGGAAACCAGCGTAATGACCTCTCACAATGTTGCAGGGACAATTCATGGAACTGCAAGGGGAAGTGCTTTGGAGATTACTTTCTCCACACGGCTCGCAGGTCTTTGTGGAGTCGGTGGAGGTAAGTGGAAGGAGTGGTGTAGCGATCGGACAGCTTGATAAAATAACTTCTGAAAGTGCTCCAACTGATAAGGCCTCCACATCAAACACCACGTTCTTCAGAAGCAAAACCCTTTTTCTCAAAGTTGCACAAGATTTTAACAGTTTTTTGGGGGTCATTCAACTTCAAATGCGTGCAAAGATCTTTTTCATTTCTTTTCCTACTTTTCCTCCCTCCCCACGTTTCCTCAAATCCCTCCCATGTTTTTCAAACCCTCGGGCCACCTTTTTACATTCTTTCAGGCTCTGAAGGCGCATTAGGAGCCAAGAAAAAGGCAGCAACATAAACTCTGGCCATGGCTCGGCTGAACCTCTGGACTTCCTGAGAGGGGGCCAATCCATCTCGGACTTTTCACCAGTTTTCCTAATAAATCAGAGCCCGCAGTGTGCCGCCTGAAAACACCTCTGAGGAAGGTCACTGCCGGGCAGGTTAGCCAAACAAAACTTTGGTCTCTTTGTAGACTTAAGTGCTCCATCACTGGGAGCCACTCACATAAAACCTTGCCACTGCAATGGTTAAGACGAGCTAGAAAAAATATGATTACCCTTGACATTGACCTGTGGCAACCTTTTGGCAAGTGGCCACAGTTTCTATCTATCTCCGTAATTACCCCATAAACTGTTCAATAAATGGAGAGAGTGCCACCAAAGAGGGGTCTATAAATTACAAAAAAAACAGTACAGCACATTCTAAACCACCAAATACAAATCAGAAGATCCACAATGCTGACATCTAGCTCCTTCAAATGAACCCCACAACACCCAACAGGCCCATTTCAACAAATTACCCTGAGGTGTTGATTTCCCCACCCAGTGCTTCTCTAACCGCCGTGTTTCATAACCACTCTGTTGCTCCACCAGAGCACATCCATCAGTCAGAAACTCACTCAAGGAAATAAACAAACTCTGCAAAGAATGCTGCCACTCTGAGAGGAAAGAGAGACGAGATAGAAAGAGGCACATTGAATTTGAAGGGAAAATGTCAGTTAGAACAGAGGAGGCAGGGACAGTGAGTGAAGTTCAAAACCAGGGGGGTGCGAGGCTCTCTTCTGCCTCACTTCTTTCCTCCCATCTGTGCCGTGCCCCCGTGGCAAAGGGTGGACGAGTGGTAGGAGGGAAGGTAGTTAAAAGTCTATCCTCTCACCCCCCTGACCTCCCACAGCAATGAGCAGAAAAACAGCTGTGGGCTGCACACTCCCTGCTCCTCATACGCTGTCCCATGGGCCTGAAACACTCATATACAAATACACTCAGGCACACTCATAGGATGTGAACCTGCAGATGTACTTTTAACACACACACCCGAAGGTCTTTTCTTTTTCCTCTATCTCACAGACACTCAGGTTATGCAACTACAGCCACAATTGAAGCAACTTAGATTAGTCTCTTTTTTAACATATATTATAGACATATCACCAGTTGGTTTTCAGAGAGGTCAATTGATTCAACAGACTTTGCCACAAAGCTGGCTGACTTTGGTTCCAGTGAACTGGGTGACCAAGTTGACGGGCTGTCTACTTCTATATAAATTTAACACACGCTAGCACCATTATGTCACTGTTTTAGATCATTTGCTGCTAAAAAGTGAAATCCAGATGTGACAATGGGGACAATGCTGTTAGAGTGTTCTTTGTACTGTACAAAAGGCAGTAAAATGCTATCAGACAAGTCAAAATAGAAGTGAATATATTACAATATATTAACAATACAAAAGTATTTCAGACACACATCAGGCTGTGTGTGGCTCACTAGTTTACCTGAAAACAAAAGCAGCTAAAAACTGCCTTTTGAAGTAGCCACTGTCACCAGCTGAAGCTCACCTTACAGTATAAATCACACTCACAGTGGCTATTTTAGCCAGCGAGCTATTTAAAAAAGCAAGCTTTTGATCACTGTTTTTCGTTACGGTTGTGTCAATAATGCTAACTGAATTTGATAACAGAGTTCATATTGATGAAGAAACTTTGTTCCACCGGCAGTCCCTACAGAAGTTTTTTGTTACTGTTAAATGTATACCACACAGTAAACAAAGTATAGAAAAAAAATAACATTCATCATTCTTTTTGTTGCACTCCAACTGTGGTCTTGTCTCAATCAGCAGAGACTCTCTGCCTCTTCTTTTATTCTCATATTGCTTTGTTCAGGGCCTTTCCGGGCATCAGCCTTTGGGCAAAAAGTAATGAAAATAGTGGACACAGTGCCATAAAAACACAATTATATGAAGGCAAAATGCCAAGCGGACAAGGCTGTTTCCAACACGAGTAATTCTAGGCTTTGCTTTCATTTGCATCGAGCCAAGGAGTAGCCAAGTTTGAATGACTCAGTTCCTGCGGACCATAATGTAGCATATGAATGGATAGCATTGGCTGACTGCATTACTGTAAACGTGTTCAGGTTATTCAGTCAGTAGCTCCTTTCAGACTGCGTTCCCGCCAAAAGTCCGGCTTTAGTGCCACATACCACATTTGACCTAGTTTTATATCTAAATTAAATTAGCAGTGATATGCACTCTTTGTTTGCTGCCTCGCTCTAAGTGAAACACGAGAGATATTTATGATTGTGTGTAATTTTAGGAGCGTTGCTCATTATTATACAGCAGGGAAATCATTTATCTAGTTACAGTGAGTTACAATAGGTGTCGGCCATGTTGGCTGGCCAAGGTTAGACAGTAGCTAACATTAGCTTCCTTAGTAGCGTCGATGTGAATACAAGCAGGGGAAAAACTGCTGAGGTTTTTAAAGCACGGTCATAAAACATGATTTTATTGATAACTAAAATTTGAAACTCCGGAATTTTTCTAAAGCTGGTAACCATTTAACCCCCAGATACAGCTGTATGTGGTATGGATGATTAGCTTTACTTGCTGTAGATTTGTGATAACAGTTTGCTTCAGCTCTCCTGGTTCTCTGTGTTTTAAGGTAAGCTAACTTGCCACGCACTCCTTTACTTGCTCCAGTGTGATGTTACACATCAGGAATTAACAGCTAGAATGAGTCAGTCAGATAAATACATACAGCTTTAATTATAAGTTACTGGCTGTAGAAGAAAACTGCCTTTTGCTGGTTTAGGGGCGTCATAATAACAACACCCTGTGTTTTCAGTTTGCTTATTAAATCTGTATTGTACAGTTAATACAAAAATCTATCCAAAGTGATTCTGTTTGAGGTGTAAACAGATGTTAGGGATCAGTCATAACATCCATAATCCAACACATTTTAAAATGAAATCAACCTGTGAATCTAAAGTCTTGAGGACCTGCTTCAGTGTCCAAAGTAGTGGCTTTAATTACAACAGAGTATGCAAGTCTACAGTATAGCACACAGTAATCACTCCATTATTCCAAACATATGCACATACAGGTCCCACTAACACCCCCTAGTGTCCATGTTTGGAACTTTAGTCCAGCAGATGAATTGAACTGCAGAGGCCTCCAAGTTGAGGCACCAGACAATAACAGGAGAAGGCGTCCTCCAATGCACGAGTTAAAGTGATGGTAAAAGGATGGAGCTGAATTCTGGGCTCTCCCAAACATGTTAGCTTTTCTTTTGCTGATTGGTATTCTTCAAGGATTCCAGCAAGCTTTTGATCCTCTCACTAGCCGGCTCTCGCCTCCTTTTCTTGCGACCCTTGATCCCTGCAACCTGGGAGGGCAGGAGGAGGGTAGCAAGTCCCCAAGGTGTGGCAGCCTTTCCTTCCAAATCACCTTTGGTTGTGTTGGGTTCACCCTGCTGGAGCAGCCAGGAACTCTCTTGACACAACGCCACGAAGCGATCCAGCTGTGTGACGTTGACGTTCTTGCTGACGTTCAGAGACGTTTCAAACGGGTTCTGGATGTGCAGCGGGGCTACCTCCGGCTTGTTCTGCTCTTTGCCCTGGAGAGAGGTAATGGGACAATGCTGGCAGATGAAAACATATTTGTGAGCAGCAGCTGCAGCAGCCATAAGCACAGTCCTGTATGTATTGCATGCTATGGTCCATTTATCTTGGTTGGTCATGGTTTAAGCTCCTTGCTGCTGTATCTGGGGAACCTATAGCTGACTGGAACACCTCTCGGCATGCTCGCACATGGGAGAGGCAAAGACATGAACGTTGCTCTGAAAGATATTATGACTTGAGTTGTGAAAAGTGAGAATAATTCAGAAGGGGTGAACCACAAAACATCAGGAATGAGCCAGACTGCTGTGGGAACCTGCTATGCACGCTGAATGTGTTAGCAAGGGAAGCATATATGATCTGCACTTCTGTCTCGCAGTCATGGCCATCAAATGAACCATCATATGTGGGTCAGAGAGAAGTCAAGAACCTCCCATGGTACTTTGCATGCCGTATCCAGCTTAAATCCTGACAGTATAGCACTGCAAGGATAAAAGGATGAAGCTATGGGTGGGACAGAAGATGGCAACATAAAGCCATCAGTCAAAGGAAGGGAGTGAACCGGAGAATTGTAGCACAGTAATGCAGATTTATGGCTGTTGCTCCACTGGTGAAAGCCTATAGGCACGGGTCATGGCCACAGTCTACCTGCAGGCTTCCTCTGCTGTGTCAAACTTGATATTAGTCTCATATATTAAGCTGCAGGGTCCCTCTTTCCCAGAGGCATCCATTCATTAAACTCCAAGCTCCAGCAAAGTCCCTGCATCTTATATAAAGTGCCACCAAAGTACGAACACCTACTTTATCACCTAAACGTCTCGGGGGCAAAGTAGTATGTGATAAATAGGATATTATTTAATGTTAAACTTTTTAAAAGGTATGGTAATTACCTATCCTGAACAGCTGGAGAGAGGAGAATATCGATTAGCCTTCAGACACGATATAACTTGGAAACAGATTTCCAACCCTTTTGGCTCGGTTTTCCCGTTCCATTTTATTGAGAAAGTTCTACCGTGGACGCTCTTTGAGAGCTTAAAAAAGTAGCACACGAGCAACAACAGACTGAATATGGGTTTAAACAGAATAAATATGCTTTTGTTTACACATAAGCTGATGGAGCTCCTAATTGGGATCGCAGCTCAAGGGCGCCGGGCCCTGTGGGGCTGGCATCAATCACATATGACAAGGACAGCTGTCATCTGTGTGTGTGGGAAGACGCCACTCACCAAACACAGCCTTTATTACCAACAGATTTCTCTGCTGGAGCTCAGCTCTGAGGCTGGGAGGAAATGTTGAAAAGGAGGTTGATCTGGGTTTCATTTGATGCTGAAGTTCTTTCTGAAAAGGTTTTTATTTATGTTCTGGTTTCTCAATGATGCGACTGTTGTTTTAAGTTAAATTAAAATTAAAACTGATTTATAGCTGGACAGAGCGTTTTCTGTTTGGGGATTATTATGGTGGTTACCATTAAAGATATTTGACAGTTACAGAAATGCAATTTATGGCCAATTCCCACTTTTTATATCAACATATAATAGCATACACAAACACCTTTGATCAGTGTCCCTTTAATTTGTTATAGACCATTATAAGTATAATTAAAAAGCTTTTTCTCATTCAGATACAGGTGACCTTGATGTATGTTCCTTACTGCCTCAATGAGACATTGGAGGTTGTTAACGTGAAGAGCCACCATGCTTGTGTAATATTTAGCACCTTAAAGCAAGTGGCATGAATGAAAATGTTAAAATATGAGGAGGAAGTGCTGGTCTGTGGTTATATGAAGGTTCCTTTTTTTATTTCCCACACCGTAAGGGAAAAAATCTCATCAACAACGTACAATGAGCTCCCTAACGGTGTTTCCTGATCAATTAAACATTCTTGTATGCATGAGGGATTATGATTACGTGATAAATTAATTACAGTACTCCTAATAAGGCGAACATGACATGCATTTAAGCATATTGAATGATCTAACCTGGTGCTGCTGCAGCCTTTATGTTAATCTCAGGGTTCCTGCAGCTTCTCAGTGTAAAATTCAGCCAAACCCTAAAAGCCTTTATCATCACATCTTTATAAGTTAGTAGAATACATTTTTACCTAAATAAATAAAAGTATATTGACACTTTAGTTTGCGAGTATACTCAAATTCAAGCATATTCTTAATTAGGGCTGCACAATCAATTAAAAAAAAACTAAAATAAGGACTAGTGCAATATCCAAATTACAGGAGGCACAATATTTTTGCGGTGAAAGATCGTTCCGGATTAAGTGTTGTGGTGCTGCAGAGTTGTGGCCTACAAATTGTATCTACATACTTAAGGGACAGTCTGGGATTTTGGACTTTAAATTGTATGAAATACTTGCCGGTAGTGTAGTGGATCCAAAGCTATGAACTTACTTTAAGAGATCTGTTGTCAGAGTTCTGGCCGGTTCAGATCATAGAATAAAAAGTTCTGGCAAGATGACAGGGTCACAAAACTACAAGGTCTTACGCCACAAAACTACAAGGTTTTACGCCACAAAACTACAAGGTCTTACGCCACAAAACTATTCATGTGTGTTCATCCATTATTTCCGACATGCTGTGATCAGACATGTATAATCAGAGAAGGCCTTGATGCACTTCTACCACTATCTGCTTCTAGCACAAAGTTAAATATTACATTATTTTAGAACAATACGTTGACAATTCTGAAATGACAAGTTTGCTTTAGCTCAGTGGTATCTACAGAGTGAAACTGAAGGACACAAATTTCATATTTATGCTCTGATGGGACGTCACGATTTGATTAGGAGCCCACAATCCGCTGCATTTTGGTTAATTTCCTGTAATTGGGTTGCATTTCTTTCACAGTGCGATCAAACCACACTAGGGTTTGTTTGGAAATGGACCGAGATCACCTCTTGCAAGAGATCTTGGAACGGTCGTTTTGGTCGCATCAGAGTACGACTGGAGAGTTCAAAAGTGACCAAACAGAACGAAATGAGGATTTAACCTCACCAGAATCCTGAACTATCCCTTTAAGAAAAAATCTTTGTTTGGTACACAACCTCACAAAAATCATTTTAATATATATTTTGATATATTTTTTAAATGAAAATTAGACTGATACAAAAATGACCATTCCCACCAATATTGTGAATCATATTGTAATAATCAGTCAAAATAACTGCAAATTTTTTCAAGATTTTGTTTGTGTGACTGTTACGTAAAAATGGCTTTGGCATTCATTCAGACATGAAACAGGCATATGATTCAATGTAACACAACTCATGTCTGACAGAGGGCTCAAATATGGGAATCTAATTCAACTTGTGCTTAAATCTGCGCTATGTGAACACAACATTGGCATCTTATCACCTTTTACGTTGATACAGCAGACTTTATATATCATACATGTCAAAAATGACATATTCACTCAGTTTTAGTTCAGTTTATAGTCTCTACCAACTCCTGAGGGAAATATCTGGCTATTAAGCTGCTATATTCTCCTCTACATTCACCAGCTAGTCTCCAGCTGTGTCAGTTTGATGGTTGGTGCTGAGCGGGTAGTGAACAGTGGGTTTTAACAACTTGTGAAAATAGCTGCTGGCTGAAAACGACACTATGAGAACGGTGAGTGAACCAGAACAGTAAAGTTGTGGTCAGACAGCTAAAAAAATGAGCTGAAACACACTTAACAGCTCTGCCGAGATGAGGGGAGCTGCAGCTGCTGGTCTAAAATTAGCTACATAATAAAAAGATAAGTTGAATCGTCATCATGGGCAAATTATTTGTTTACATAGGACTAAGTGGATGTGAATAATCATACATACCTTTCTGATATTTATGGACATCCTGTTGAATGCAAAGGTGGAATAAAACTCAAAGAATTCACGCAGCAGTTGCTCTGAAAGAAAGCAAGAAAAGTCAAGTTAGTTCAAAACATTGCGATTAATCAAAGTGAATTGTCGCCCCTCAGCCCTGTTTCCAACGCTCACCGAGAGTCTCTGTGTTGCTCTGGAGCTGGATCTTGCTGAAGTCGCTGACAAACGTGCAGTCGTTCCCCTCAATCACGCTCTTGTCCGCGGGACCTTGTGGGACGAGAGCGGGGGATACAAGGTAAATGACTGCCTTTACACGCCTCTGATGGTCATAAACAAGACACAGATGGATGGTGGCAGCGCATTCATGGAGAGGAATCAGAGAGGAGAGAGGGAGCAGGTACGTGTACATGTGTGTATGGAGATGGCCAAAGAAAAGATGAAATGAGAACATGGATCATGTCCTTGCTTGGCTGGTTTGCTTCTCCAGCAATGCCCTTGTTCCCAGTCTCCTTCACTACAATGAGGCTGCTGCTGCTGGTGTGTGTGTGTGTCTGTGTCTGTGTGTCTCATCACTGTTTAAATAGCTGCCTGTATGCTGCCGTGTGTGCGTCCAGAGGAGGCGGGGTCATCGACCTTCCCAGAGTGATGGGCCTTTTATTGTCCCGTAAGCACTCTGTGTGATAGAGTCTGCGCTAAACGGGGCCGAGGAGGAGGAGGGGTGTGGGAGAGAGGTGGGGGGTGTGGGGGGGTAGATTGCTTTTGGAAGGCAATTATCAAGCAGCCAAGGTGACAGAGAGAGGGCGAGATGGAGGAACTGCAGTGGGCTGGTGTTCTGGTCATTAGTTGATCACAGGACGCATTCATAACAAATGTAACCATGGTAATATGACGGTATGGTATGTTCTTAAAGGGCTAGTCCATTTTTTGTTTTATTTTTTTAGGTTTTTATTTCATTCTGTAGCTTTCCAATACTGTTCCTTATGTATTTAAATACACACTTTCTCAAGCCCTCCTGAAAACTTTTTCCCAAGTGACCTGACTGGTTTCTAGCTGATGACGTGGCCACATATATATCCTTATCAACAGCCAGTGTATTATGGTTGAGGGTCGGTATGCTCTCAGTATGGAGAAGCAGAGTACCGGCACAATAAAACTAACTAACTAACTGGTCAAGGCATAATTTGCTGGAGTGGTGGCATTATAATGTGCCAGAGGACACCAAATTTGGGCTTCCACAGCCACATTTTCCTTAGCTGGCTACTCCATATGCTTGCGGAAAGCCTTAAAGTTCCTCTCTTGAAATCTTAATCATAAATATTAAAGTTAAAACTGTTATGTTGTTTTCAAAGAAAAATATTCCCGCGCTGCAGCTTTCCCCTGATGAAATTAGAATTTTTCTGACATTTTATAGATTTATAGATGGGATAAATTGATTAATTCAGAAAGTGATCATAAGATCATATCCATATTGCATTATAATGGCATCCATAAGGAATTTTCATGCATTTATAATGTCTGCATAAATTATTTAAATAATCACTTCTGATGAGGCAAAGAGTATTTAAAAGGATGAAAATCGGAATCCATTCCCTTTTTCTTTGCACCAACAATGAAACATAATGATTAAGCATGCATTAATATTATCTTCACTTTCAAACACATTTGATTAGAACTTATGATATTTCATTGACTATTATAGCATATTATAGCCCTTTTCATATTGCGTTTCATACTGCTGTAATTATGAGGCGGCAGTATGTGAACAATAAGCGACAGTGGCAGCGGTGAGTGTATTCAGAACAATGATGGCAGGAGAACTGCACGTCTGGCCTTATGAGTTCTTACTACATGTGATTGCTGAGGTGTGTATTGGTATGTAAAGGCAGTCATACTGTATTAATATACGGTAAATTATAAGTCTCAACAGGCAATGTGCAGTTTATTTCAATAGCATCCACCAGATACGGAACTTATGAATTATTGTAAGTCACATCTGTATTGTTTTATGACAGTAGGAGCATTATGTTTGTTTAAGAGTCATCACTATGTTTTCTCTCATGATGCACTGCTGATCTGGTCTTCATCAAAAGTGAAGCCAAATAAGTTGCACTCCAGAAGAAGCAATAATCATTTATCACTAAAAAAAACCACAGAAACTCCTGGGTGAATTGACGTATATTGAGTGAGAGGTGCTCCAGTACCTGCAAGGTCCTTGAGGTGGTCCAGGGTGGGGATCACTGGAAGGCTTCTCTTCTGAAGGAAGAACAGCACCATGACGGTGAGGGAGAAGTTGGTGATCCAGGCTCCGGGGATGCTGCTGGTGATGCCGTGAGCTCGGGCCCAGCAGCGCACAGTGAACACCAGATAGCGCACCCGCGGGTCCAACTCTCCATACAGGTAGAGCAGCTCTGTGCTCTTCATCGCCACCCTGTGGAGCACAGACACAACTGCTGACACGGTTCTACTGTGATGCCTGTTTTGATGAGGCTTTGCGACTTCATGAGAAGTTTGATCTTACTGGTTTCATTTTAACTGCACATTATCTACTTGTAGTGTAAATTTGTTAGTTTCTAGTATGTCATAATGTTAGAGGATCACATTTCCCAGGGTCTTTAACATTAGTATAAAGATCCCATTGTTGTTTTATATAGTAGATATTTCTATAGAAGTTTCAGTAAAAACCTCATGATGCCAATTTTTGTTGTTTATGCCCTTGACTGTCTGTATTTGTACACATATTTAGGGTAATTTTAAAATCTATTTAATCCCAATACTGCACAGCCTCTTGAATACAGAGAGAAAAATACTGTTTTAGGTTGAATGCCAATGGTCAGTGAAACTAAAATCATAACAAAACCACCACTAGAGAGCAGCCTTCAGCTTGTCACAGTGAGTCAGACACACTCAGCTGCTGTTGGTTTTTCTGTGACACACACACACCTCAGGCAGGAAAAGTGCTGCGCTTCAAAGATCTCAGAGCATGATTTGAGAAAAGTCCCCCCTCACATCCACCCACAGCGAGCGGTTCATGTCCATTTCCTTAGAAACTGCAAAGTGGTTTTCTGTACGTTAGCAGGTGTGTATGTGTTTGCGTTACCACGAGATCTCTAATGTAGAAAGGGAAGAAGTGAAACACAAACAAGCCCCCTCTTTGGTCCCCTTGCTCAGTTTCACTGGCATACATGCAACTGTACCATCACAGCACTTCCTGCCAGAGTCAAGTTTCTGTTTGGGACTTTTGCAACGCAAATGTGGCCAGCACAGCATTCAGGATGGTGAGCAGTTTCTGTGAAGCATGAGACCTATAATCAACTCTAGCTGACGTTTCGAGATATGACCCTTCCAGTGTAAGAAACTGAGCCGTTCTTTAGGGAACCACTGCAATACCAGAGCCGTGACAAATGATGATTATTTAAGGAAAATAGGTCATGGCCTCTTAATATATAGTGCACAGGGTGAATACCTGTTGTTGGCTGTGAGGTCACACTGAAAACCAGAGGGCTGGTGGGCGAAGCGGACCAGGGGGCATCGCGCGTTGAGAATCTTCTGCACCCCCACACAGCCAGGCCCAAACTGGTCCACACACTCCCCGATGACGGACAGGATGCTCTGGGTTACAGCCCGCTCTGAGTTGGCCCTCTTCATCTGGTACTCCAGGGACAGGCCTGACTTTGGCTGCACACAAACAGTTTAGAGATACGTCATGATCGTAAATCACCCTGCATTTCTTACAAACCCAAAAATGTTGATGCTTTAAAAAATGTAATAAAAACAGAATGCAATGATTTGCAAATCCTTTGTGACACAGTACAAAGATATCTAATGTTCAAACTTGGGAACTTTTTTTGTTAATATACACACTCATTAACTCGATACATGCAGTTTTTTTTTTTACATTTTAAACAAAGTCCCAACTTTTTGGGAATTGGGATTGTAACTGCACTATATGCAGTATAATCTCTATAATCTTAATGCATAAATCATGCATTGAGATTGACATTTCAAATTTCTATTAATAAAAAAGTGGTGACCAGAGCACAAACACAACTTTTCCCATGAAATCACACAGTGACATGCTTTGACTTTGATAGATAAAAGATTTAGCAAAACAGCCCCGATCAGTAATAAGTCATGATGATTCATAGTGTTTGACATTTCAGTCTATTGCTGACCAAAGAGCAGTGATACTCAACGTACAACGTTCTGTCCCTGAATATGTCTATGGTTTATGTTTATGATTGCATGATGAGAAAGATGACAGTTATGTTTAATGCTGTACAAACTCTTTCAAATGTAATCAAAGTATTCACAACCAACATGCTGTTGCAGCTTATTGTTGCAGTAAAATATGTGATAATCCGTCATACAGTGTTGATTCTTGTGCCAAATTCATTTAGTCGATTGAAAACAAACAGTTTCATTGGGTTAAGAGTGTTTTAATGTTTAGTCATTTTATTTGCTAAATGTCATTGATGTTTGTTTATTAACCCCTTCGGCTCCTGCCATTATGAAAAAGCTATCAGTATGTGACTGTGAAGACGTGCTGCCACACAAGGTGACGGCCTGACTATCGGGAGAGATTTGGGATTCAGTGTCGTGTCCCAGGACATTTTCAGACACTAAACACTGACTAACTAAATGTTGAATTATTTCAGCTCCACATATGACAAAATATTCAACTATACAGAAATATCTGAAGTGTATTACTGTGACACTTCCCTTCCATCCAACATTTTAGCCTTTAGAAGCAGTATGCAAATATTTATTAAATAATTTATAACAGTATATGTAAATATAAGAAAATGTCTAAGTATTCATAACTGTACAGCATTTGACAACATTTTTTACTTCTATTGTGTACTATCTTTTATCTTTCTACCGCAGCCTCCATATATAGTTGCTTGTATCTACAAACAACTGCATTATAATTTTCAATAAACCTTTTATTACATTTAAATACTATAAATATATATACTACTTACAAATGCTAAATAATAAGTGGTACTATTATCGCACCTTTTTCTTCTTAGCAAAAGGCAAATTAAGTATTCTTTTTACTGTACATCTCCTTAATAATCAGGAGGGGATTTCTTGTGCTTTGTTTTTATAAAAAGGTAATTCCAGATGCCATTAACTGAATTTATGCAAATCCCTAACCAAGAAATATTTTTTCATATTTCAAAGTAAAAGCTTCCCCCCCCACAAAAAAGTTTTATATGCAAAGCAGCTAAGTACGTCTGTGGTATTTTTTGTTTGGTCGGTTTGTTTTCTGGTCTTTTCCATACACAGCTGTCTTCAGTTTCACTCTGCAGAGCTCAACTCACAAAACTCAGATGGCGGCAAATGACTGTGGCCACAGCAGCTGGTAGCTGTTTCACTTCTTTTTTTGGAAAGGCGAAGCTGTGGCAAGTGGAAAGAGATGCTTTCATTTGTCCAGCTCCATGCGCACTAAATCAGTGTTACCAAGTGTAATTTTTGTTGCAGTTGTGCCATGTTTATGATTTTATGTACAGTAACTGTTTTTATTTAATTATTTATTTAAACTGAAAATGTAATCACGCCCTATCAGCTGATGCCTTTGGTTTTCTAAAGCCGAGTGCAGTACGACCCCCAGACTCCCATTATTACCATCTTTGCATTTCTCCCACTGATGCCATCCAGGTCCAGAAACATGTCCAGGTCACAGCCCAGCTTTCCGAAGCCATTCACTGATGAGCCAAATGGTTTGATGGTGCATTCTGGGAAATAAGCAGCAGCAATGTCCTTGAGCAGAGAGCAGACGAGGAAACGCAGTCGGCTGTTCTCCTCCGTGAGCTGATAGACATCCGTCAGGGAGGTTATCTGCTGGTCTATCTGAGGGGGAAGGAGGAGACAGGCCACGGATAACATGAACCTTGATGCATATATCCGACTTTATTTCATCTACATTGACACATGTACAGTAGTGCTCAAAAGTGTGTGAACTTCTTGAGCATTTTTTAGTTTGATATTGTTTCACAATGATTTCCTTATCTAATCAGAACCATTGTTTTTATATGAAATAACAAGTGCAGATTTATCAATTCAATATATATATATATATATTTTAAATCAATTGTTTTTGGTCAACTTATCTAGGTGCAAAAGTTTGTGAAACCTGAGCTGCATTGCTTAAAACAAGCACTTAAGTAGAATCAGGTGGGACAAATATTGGAACATAGCCTGAAGCCATCCATTGAGAAGTTAAAGCCTGACAGAATACAACTAAAGAAATGACTAAAGAAAAAGAATATTTGTGTTCTGGATTGGTTCAGTCAAAGTCCAAACCTAAATTCATCAACTAAAATGCTATGGCGGGACCTGAAGTGGGCAGTTCATGCCAGATGCCCATCCAACCTCTCTTAACTTGCTGTGTTCTGCAAGGAAGAGTGCAAGGAAGAGTGTATATAACTGTTATAAATATAACTATTTATTTTTGTTTGAGTCCATTATTTAGAATGTCAGTATTGTGAATTGGGGTATAACTTAACATTTCATAAGGTTATTTTAGTATTTCTAACAAAAAATCTGACCTTTGCTCTAGGGTTCATACACTTTTGAGCTGCACTGTATTTGTCTTCAAAGATGAATCCAGCTCACTGGAGTAGTCTCTTAACCTGAACTGTTAATCTGGATGTTATGATACAACCACTTACACTTTTCTCTCTGGACAATCGCTGTATGAGCTCGTTGATGGGAATGGTGGTTTGTGGTTGGCACGTTTGGCCTGCCTGCTGGTTTGGTGATTCAGCTGAGCCGAGGTTCCTCACTGACAGCAGCCTGGATTTAAAAGGCACCATGCATTCGTGGCTGATGCTGGGGATCGCTGCCCCTTCGAGTAATGAGGCAACACTTTCCCGGCTTGCAAATTCCACCACAGCATACATGCCCTAAAGAATAACATAGACACATACAGTTTCACCATCCAACTGAATCCTAACATTGCAGTTAAGTCAGTCAATGTCTTTCTTTACATTTTATGCAAACAATTCATGTTTATTAGAGGAGCATTTACTTACATAGCTCTCATAAAAGAAGTACTTATTGACATCTCCATGTTTTGATATATACTTGAGGAACTTTTTCTCATTGGTTCTGGATTGGCAGCTGATGAGAACAGATCTCTCCGCCTGTTCTTGTCTCTCAGCCTGGACAGCATGCAAAGATTTCCGTCCATTCTTTTCTTCTGAAACTGTGGAAGCAGAATATTCAAAGATGAAATTATTAACTGGTTTTTATTTATTGTCCCATAATAGGAAATGTATATTATTATATGTTATTCTGATAATGGATTTATAGCTGATAAATAATCAGCCAATAGCACAAAGCCAAATTGTTTTCATACTGTAGTGGTATTGAGTATTTAATATATTGATATGTCTGATAACATTTCAACGCATTTCATATGAATTCCTCAACAAAATGATCTATACAAGCCAACGTATGCTTGTAAAGTTTATTCATGTACTATTAGAACATATTTGAAGAGTATGAAGTTTTAAATTTATTTGTTGTATTTACAATAGTTAAGTCAGTTGGATTTAGTTAAATCCGAGCTTTATCCTTTCTTATCCTCAGGTGTGCATTAACTGCATGTTATGTTGTGAACTTCTATCTAAAAGCCAGAATTGTGAAATTGTCTGTTTTGGCTATAAGAAGCAGGTAATTACTGGTATTTAAGTCCACATAGAACACACCCAGTTAATGCCCATCTCTGTATAGTAACCATACTGATGTACTCTGACCATTTTCCTTTAAAAAGTAAACAGAGGAAACTTCCTTTGAAAAACTGTCAATTTTACAGTGTGCGACATTGTTAGGCAAATATATGAACGGCCACAAATCATACAGCACGTTATATAAACTCTGAGAAAACGGGTCTTCGATTCGGCATAGATATTACGCAGAAAACCGCACCTAGTTAAATCATTTTTTTAAATTTCTGAATGAAGTTTGAAGTGACAATCACAACGGGAGACAGGGCTAGCAAGTAGGCTAGCTTGGTTTGGTTGACAGCTTGACCATCTAACCAGATTCATCATTCTTCACCTTCCGTAGCAGCAACGTTTGTCCCAATACTCCTGTGAAGAAATGTGTCGACCTTCTGTAAGCATTTCGCCAGGCTGCCTCTTCCCTTCATGTGTAACCTGCATACTGCAAAGGAGGACGCCATTGCTGCTCTGAAACATGCGGAGAGGCGCATGCGCGTGGCCCCGTCTACGGCAACAGAGCGGTACCAAATTGGACACTTCGACAAAATAAAGATGGGCTTGAGAAATACATGTATGGTTGATTGGTTGTGCTTCTAATGTGTCCTTTGTAGTATGTGATCCTTTGTAGCTATTACAGTTATAACTTATAATTTAATATCTGAATATTTTTACTTGTTCTTTTTCCTAACTGTTCTAATATGTTATAATTCTGTATTGACGTCTATTAAGAGAAACACTTTTTCCCACAGGAAAACACCCTACGGTTCTGTGGAAAGCAATGCCCTGTGTTCAGCATTCAGGTCACACGAAATTTGTTTTTCATCTGAGAAAACAAAAGAAAGGGAAAACGAAACCGACAGAGTAAAGCGGCGGCACCTGACATTAAAGCCTACACCACCTACGCGCCAGTGAACTGCACTTCCTCTGTTTACTTCCTACTAAACAGTCTGATCTCTCTCAGTCAGTCAGTACGTGCTGCACGCTGGAGAGGAACGATGACGAGACGACAGACACGTTAAGCTTCTGACTCAAACATTACGGCTAGTACGAGGTAATTTTTTTCACCTAATGTCATCACTAACAAGCTGTATAATCTGCTCGAATCGAATATAGCAGCTGTATATTTTAGAGCAGCTTTAAAATCTATTCAACATTACGTATTATTATTATATATTTTTTTATTTTTGAAGCAGTTATACTGAATGTGCACGTTTACATTGTGAAAGAAAAGTCCTTATTTGTTCCATTGTAACATGTTGACTGTGTCTAAAAAAAGTGTTGTCACATGATTTGCATGTAGTAATATGTGTATGAGCTGGATTCCTATTCACAACCAAACGACAGTTAATGAGCTTACAAACAGGTTATACGCAGTTGGTGTTTTTATAGGTATAAAATAGGGTCCAAGCGTTCCAGGGGCTTCCCAGTTTTACTGTGAAACTCCCCTCATTTGCTTGGAAAACAAGTCTTTTAAGCCCCTCCCAGCTGTGTGCGCAGCCAGCTGAACCAAAGTCTCAATGCTTCAGTGAAATGTCACTGTGTGTGTCCTGCACTCCAGATTAAGTTTTTTTAACTGACAAGATCGCATCAGTCTGAGCTAAACTGTAAAATGTCTTCCTAATGTTTCATTTTTAGGGCGAGCAGCACAAGTGAAGCATCAAGATGGATTACAAATATGATAATGGAGTGGAACTGCTTTTGGCTCACATGAATATAGAAGATATTATCAACGCTGCAGAGACTCTTTATCAGCTTGAGGAAGAGGAGGAGGGAGGCTTGTCTTTCGAAGAGGAAGGTCTTTCCCAGGAGGAGATGGATGAGAACGAGGAGACGGGGGACTTGGTGGGCTTGGGGAGTCAGGAGAACGACTATGTGGATGGGGTTGGTGGTGTTCGGTATGGGACGGTGACAGACCTCCTGTCCTTTGTCAACCTGCTCTCCAGCATGCAGGCAGCAGCACTGCAGCACCCACCTGAGGAGATAGGTGTCCTGCTGAACAAGGTGAGAAGATGTGTTTTGTTTTATCCATAACAAGTCTGCATGTTTGCGTGCATGAACATGAACTCTCAACCTTTTGATATGATTAGTGTCTTAACTGACCTTTGTATGCAGAAGGACATGGCTGTGAAAAAAAGGCGCTACCAGATCAACATAGATGTGCTCCTGTTTCCATGGAAATTGACCTACAAGAATCACGGCTCTGGCCTTGTGCCCAAAGGCTCATTTGGGAAAGTCCACTTGGCTCAGGACACCACCACCAGGAAGAGAATGGCTTGCAAACTGGTGAGTCCTGCTGAGCAACAGCTGGAACTCGGCCCAGGCTGACTTCTCGAAACTCTTACCCTCTGTGCCAAATCTTTCACCTGCCAAGTGCTACTTGTACACAGGATGCCTGTTTTTGTTTAATGTCAACTTGACATTTGGTATGTTTTCCTCTGAGGTAAAAGAGGAACCGTGCTCTTAAAAGAAGAACCATTTTTTTGTAACAAAATGGGCCAAGATTAGTGCAGAGTGGAAATTTAACAGCTTTCCACAGCTCCTCTGGTTATTTGTGCATAAAAAAATCAGTATGCTATGATTTAACTCCCAAGTTCCTGGCACACATATTCTGTTCCTACTGCCTTCTTCACTTGAGAGGGTGGACAGTGTGTTTACACTTTCCTACATGGGAAATATTGACAAATGAGGAAGGAGCACCTACCTGTCTATATATGGTGGTGTTTGATCAGAATACACTATGTTGACATAGTGTATTATACACACTGTTAAACGCACAGAGAAGGCTTACTGGCACCTGTTTTGTGTGCTTTCTTATCTGAGTGATAATAGATTTCTTGCATATTATCAGACAGACTTGTAGTGATGCATATATTTCTGCATATATTTATACAATTATCCTCACAGATCCCTATGGAGCACTTCAAAGCAGCCGATGTGGAGTTCCAGGCCCGGTTCCGCCACGAGAACATCGCCGAGCTCTACGGCGCTGTGCTCTGGGACCAGAGCGTCCACCTGTTCATGGAGGCTGGAGAGGGTGGCTCGGTTCTTGAGAAGCTGGACAGCTGTGGGCCAATGAGGGAGTTTGAGATCATCTGGGTGACGAAACAAATCCTGCGGGGCCTTGAGTACCTGCACTCACACAACGTCATCCACCACGACATCAAACGTAAGAGCTTGTTGGTTGTTCTTTCCAGATCTACTGCTTTGAAGCAAGCTAGTGCACACGGATCAGGAAGTGATGTAATGTCAGTTTTTACCATTTACGTCAAAGTCGAGCTACAGTTCTTGTAAATAATTCTTCAAGAGAGACTTGAGTGGCGAGCAGGAAGAAGGTGAATCAGTTCAAAGAGCCACAAACCAAAGAAACCACTTAGATGTCACCCTGACAATCTTACACACTATGAATGAATCACTAAATGGGTTTCCTCCTCTATAGATTTCACAAGAGCATTTTGAAGAAGTGTAGCACACAGTGTGGTAGCTAATGACTTAGATTACAGGTCCATATGCTTATTACAGTAGGCGTGGCTCAGCTGAGGTTTGATGTGAGGTAGCTTCACGTCGGTTGAATCACAGCCGTGCTGAGTGGATCAAAGCATTCTCCAGAGCCGTCTGTCAGCCTTCAGGTCCTAAAGGCTGTTTGGAAATTCCAGCCTGCTTCTCATGCTCTCAGGGTTAAATGTAGGGTCCAGAGAACCAAGTGACTTATGACAATGGCCAGCCTGGCCCTCTAAGTGTTTCCTGCCTGTGATCAAAATATGTAATTATACCTTGGAGAGGCTCTTAGCGCAATGATGAGACTTCTCACAAAAGGCTTGCCCTCAAATTAGCTCTCAAATTCCTTTCCGAAAAGCATGTGACAAGCTCAGCTTCTTCTTGGGAGGTTTCAGCGCCTTTTTTCCCAGTGTGGAAATCTGTGCAAACACAGTGCAAACCAGTTCTTTATTATGCTCGAAAAGTCAGTAATTATTAGCTCAAATGACAACCTGCACAGCAAAGCATAAACACTGAGAATACTGTACACAACAGCTTCTGACAGACTGTAATTGTCTCTGTTTTCTTTAGCCAGTAACATTGTCCTGATGTCAGACAAGGCAGTGTTGGTGGACTTTGGCCTGACGGTGCAGATGACAGAGGATATATACATTCCCAGAGACCTGAGAGGAACAGAGGTAAGAAAACCAGCCAGATATTACTTTCTGCATCCGTAAGCCTGTACTGAATGAACAAAACCATATTTTTTTGTAACTGCTCGGTCAGACTATTACTTGTTTTTCTATCTCTGGTCTTGAGTGTGTTTTTACTAGAAGGCAGAACTCTTCCTGACTCATCACTCAGGCCAGACTTCCCC
Organism: Serranus cabrilla; assembly: GCA_903364295.1. Taxonomy (NCBI): domain Eukaryota; kingdom Metazoa; phylum Chordata; class Actinopteri; order Perciformes; family Serranidae; genus Serranus; species Serranus cabrilla. Next base: position 29,714 of record CAFUXE010003111.1, on the reverse strand, counting down.
AGTCATTTAAATAAATTAGTCTGGAGACTTGTCAGCTCTTGTCTCTATCTTCTGATTGAAAGTCAGTGATTGGCAAGCGTTGTTGCAGAGCAGACAGCGCACTCATTGACCTCCCTGATGTTAATAATAGTCTGCTTATGCTTAGGGTTCTCAGTACAAATGGAATCAGCACTTTGGAAATGTTAAGATTAATCCAAGAGATTTCTCCCGGGCCATTGCTTCCATTATGTGTCTATCTAGCTTTCCCATGTCTTGACCTGTTTGTGTGTCAGTCTATATTGGTCTTTGCACACGCACCCTGGGCCTCTCATGGCTTGGCTTGTGGAAAGTCCCAGGGCAGACACCCAGTAGTAATAATAAGAGAGACAGACAGAGCTAGCAAATACACTGCTTGGGCTAACATTAACATGGGAGAGCGAGCTGGAATTTCCAGCAGAGAAAGAGGTGGTGTGTTTGTTTTTCACACTCCAAAGGCCAACAAAGTTCTGCACTGCCCTTACCTTGACACACAGCGTGGGTCTAAAGGTTATCTTATTTGTTTTGACAGAAAAACCCCCATTTACTGCAAGAGGTTGTTCTCTGTTTGTTGTCCAGCACTAAAACATTTATTTATGAGGGAAATCAATAAAAGATACATTTCATGTATTCCTTTTCCTTTTATGAAATTCACGTTATTTCAACATTTTTTCATGTAGATGTATATGAGTCCGGAGGTGGTTCTGTGTCGAGGACATAACACCAAGACGGACATCTACAGCCTGGGCACCACCATCATCCACATGCAGACGGGTAGCCCTCCATGGGTCCAGAGATACCCACGCACGGCCTACCCATCCTATCTTTACATTGTAAGTACTGCACATGTTTTATTAGCCATCATAGTTTCAGTGAGTTATCCCAGATTGCAATAGTAATAA
>CAFUXE010003111.1:14630-27823 GCA_903364295.1 Serranus cabrilla | reverse complement strand
TGCTCACAGTGAGAAAAAACTGGGTCACGGCTAATGAAGGAGTGCACTTGTGTTTGTTGTTGTTTATTTGTGCACTTACTGTCTTTGTAACTTTGTTTTTTTTTCTCATGCTGCAGTTTTCTAATGCCAATTGTGTCTTATCTCTTTCCCACCAGATCCACAAGCAGGCCCCCCCACTGGAGGACATAGCAGAGGACTGCAGCCAGGCCATGCGCTCCTTCCTGGAGCGAGCCCTGGAGAGAAACCCCGCTCTGCGCAGCTCGGCGTCCGAGCTGCTGAAGGACGAGGCCATCAATCCATCCAGGGAGGATCAGCCGCGCTGCTGGAGCCTCGACTCTGCCCTGGAGGAGGCCACCCACACTATGCTGCGGCAGCAGAGCCAGCACGACACCACCCAGGGTAAGCACCTGTGTGATGAGGACAATTTGGTTCCAGTGATTAATATTGTTGAGATTTGCCCAAAATAAACATGTACTGCTTTCTCTTTGCTGCAGACTCTTCTCTGTACTCTGAGGATTCTGGCCACATGAGGAGGAAGGGCTCCTTGTACATTGACCTGGGGGCCTTGTCAGGTTACTGTAAGCTGGTGACGGGGCCCCCAACCTCAGAATACGGCTAGCACCAGACCACAGCGCACCACTTATGTGGCTGAACGTTATTCAAAGCCAGCTGATAATGGACTTTTTAGCATTTTATTAAACATATGGCTTTACTGTTGGAGCAGTGATAAATAGTTCAGACAAGTGAGCAGCTGCAGGCGACATGGGTCGTCGGCGAACTGCAAATGTTTACAAGATGATTTGTAAATAATGGAATCAGCTCAACCTTGATGCTGAAATGGGCTGATGGGACTCAACAACACTGCAGGACAGTTGTTAGAAGAGATGTATTGTAATCAGTGAGCGTTAAGTGTCACATGTTGGTATCATTTCTCAGAGCTCCATACGTTGTTCTAACACATGATATATTTCAGCGTGTTAGTTAACACAATAATCAAATGTATGCCGTTTCTTTCTTGTGAAACCATGTCAAACAGTCTTTAAAAAGTAAATATCTATCACTAAAATATGTAAGCTATCTGTTTAAGTATGTGTGCGCTATGCAAACATGTGTATGTAGTTCTTTATGAACTTCCTCTTGTTAATTCCTGTGGAATATTAAAAGCATCACGATGCTTTTCAAATGACGCTTCTGTGGAATGCATGTGGTATCTAATTTGTGCTTTGTACATCCTGTGAGATGAGTTGTGCTGAGCGTTAAGCTGAAACAAAAAGAATGGTTGTGTCACTTCTGTTTTCTTTAGTATTGAGCATGGAAATTGCCCGAAGTTTGAAAATGTGTCATTAGGCAATAAATGCAATAACATGAAAATCCCGTTCTGCCTGTGATTGCTTTTTCAGTTCTGTTTCTCTTTCCTAGTAAAGTAAATAAAGACATTAGAACAAGTGTACATGAAAGTGCAACCTCTGCACTAAATGCACCCATGCAGGCTCTGGCATGGGACAGTAAGATACAGCCAGTATGTGGTCTGTGAGGCTGCGTTACCTCAGCCCACAGAGGTGCTTTGAGCTAAATCTGTCTAATAACGTGTTTACACCAGTATGTCTTTGGGAGTACTGTATAAAATACAGGGCTGAGGTGAGCTGAATGCAGCAGCTAGCCACTTGAAATACCTCATCTGTATTTCTGCAGTAAATTAGGCCATTTTCACACAGGGATTGACTCCCCTTTGGAGCCAGCCTCAAGCAGCCAGTTAAGGATCGGCAGTTTCTGGCTCTTTTTCAAATCAAACTGCTCAAAACTTTATAATTTAGTTACAACAATAACACACATCAGTGTAAATAATCTACATTAAGCAAAATGCATGATAAGTACATGTATACTTGTATTACTTTTACTATTTTTACTTAAGTAACAAATCTAAATACTTCATTTTCATTGACATATGGTGAGAGCTAATGAATAATAATTTTGACACGTGAAGAAAAACTGCACGGCCATCTAGATTCCTGCTACATATTCTACAGTATGTTAGCAAGAAAGAGCAATAAAACTGTGAAAAAATCCCAAACTAACAGTTCATTGGAAACGGCTTGCTGTGGGGTTTTCTGGAGTCCCCTGTAAGCAGCAACCATCAGGTTTTAGTGAAGGCCTCTGCTACATTACTTGTAATTATTCTTATTTAGTTATGGGCAGTATCTACTACTGATTTTGCATCAGGGAAACCCAAGTGATTAAAAGTGTGTGAAGTGCCTTTCCTCCTATCTGTGGCTCAGGCCTACTCTTCCTCTTTCTATAACCGTCACATGAGTGGGTGTCAAGCTCTGCTGCGCAGGGGTGAGCCTCACAGTCTGATCTTTTACAGTGATATTCAGTGGTCTCAATGAATGTGAAAAGACAAATACTACCATCTACTGGTAATAAAAACAACTCACTGAATGAACTAATTGTGTTGCTAAACAGATAAAAACAGGCTTTTTATATTCAGGAGCTATGTTACAAGGCTTTTGGTGAATCTATATCATCTGCAGCTCTCCTGTTTTATTCTGGTTTTACATTAACTGCCGACTCATATTCAGTCCACTTCTGATGTACTTTCATGACATCTTCAAGACACGTTTAAAGTTGACATTTGGATACAACAGTCCACCTGGAAATGTGTGTTAGTTATGTTTATTGCAGCTATTATAGACTGCAGCCTCTCGACTTCAGACCCGGATTTACTTATTTCAAATATAGTGCCAAAGATAGTATCAAAAATTGTGATTGACTGAATAACAACTTTCTGGGTATAAGACAACACACAAAAGAGAACATCTACTCAATCAATAATTAATATCAGAGGATCACTTTGACCTCTTTTACACAGAGAAACCACATTACTGCTGTAAAGAATATCAGCCATTACACCGGCTTTGCCTTTTTGCACTGAGCTGCATGCTGCTCACACCCAAAGGGGGTGAAAGGGACTGCTAGGGTGGGGGAAAGAAGGAAAAAGAAGAAGGAAGGAGGGGGAAAAGGAGGAATTCCATGCATACTCATGTCCTCACAGGGGCAGATGGGAGTTCTCTGGCTTCCAGCCGTGTATGCTGAGCCACCGAGACCTTTTGAGGTAGCTCCACCCCTTGCAGCAGATTGTCCCAGTCTGTCCTTTTCTGCCTTTCATGCAACCTGGAAAACCAAAACAAACAAAGAAAAAAACACACATGCACAAGTTTTACTGTTTCAGACAAGCACTATTACAAAAGGTAGCTAATTCTAATCATTTGTGGTAAAACGTTAAAAGAATTGAATATGTTTACGTTTCCCAAGTGCAGCTGTTAAAGTGAATGTATGAGCCATAAACATATCTCACCAAGAAGACAGCGTAGTGTTGTTGTTAATGGTAACAAGAACCAAGGTAGTTTGTTCCTGTAATACTGGGCTGTCTACAAGCAGTTGTTTGATGTGACTGTAGGTCTGTGCATAGACTGTGAAATGGGAACGGTTGTACCCTTGCAGTCTTTGGGCCTATTTCTAGGCTGCAGAAACTCCTTAAAGAGCCTGAGGCAAACACTCTCTGAGATCCTGTTAATATCAGGTCTCTGTGCAACCTGGCCATGGGTCATGAATAGTCTGTGGAGGGAAAAGACAAGATAATAAATATTGAGCAAAGACAGTTTGTCTGGAGAGGCAGTGAATTCATCATAATATATGAACATAATGCCACTTCAAAATTCAACCATAGCAGTTTGCCTATCTGAATCTCATACTAAAGGGTTGCAAGGGCAGATATAAAATTGTGATTTTTTTAAGTGTAACATGTAATTAATAATAATCATGTTGCGTTTGAGCTACGTAGCCTAATGTGTGAATCCACTCTATGTTCACCTTTCAGCTGCTTGCTGACCAGATGCGGAGCCACCACGTTTCCTTGAAGCCCTCCAACGCCCTGGCAAGGTCTTCTTTCCAGACTTCAGGGTGTATTTGGGGGGGTACACTTGTCCATGCCATGCAGACTGGAATACAGCTGCACAATCTCTGCAGTCTCTGTGGCTGACAGTGCAGTTATTGTGTGGTTCAGACTGACTAGGTATCCATCCAAGTTATCAACCGCATCCCATCCAGAAACACCTCTGGCATCACATCGGCTTTCCTGAAAAATGAATCACGGTTTGCTTTCAGGGTTTCAATCTGCTCAACATATGACAACCCCTGTCCTAAGACATTGAAAATCTTTTTACATTTAACAGGGAAAACTGGAAGATATCTCAGAATAGTCATAGAGAACGGAACCTCTCCCAGGACAGACATGAAATAGATGTTATGTGTTATATCTACCGAATAGATCACAAAATCTATCAATTACTTGACAATTTAAAAATATAAGACATTTGTAAATTGTAAAACACAAGTAAAGATAAGTAGAACTTGAGCCATATGAAGCCATGAAGATCTGAAGGACACACACACACACACACACACACACAGGAGAGACAGAGTCAGTCACATTACCTTTGATGATGCTGATAATGAGGATGTGCTGCGACCTCTGTCAGGACTGTGGGAGGCATCACCTGCGTCGCAAATGTTTTCCTGTGAGACCGTGAGAGAGAAACAATTATAAATTAAAAGTATCCTTGGATTAAAAATGGCCTCAAAATACAAATGTCACTGACATGCACTCAAAAGAAAGAGACATTTTGAGACTTTCAACAAATAAATATCTCATTAACCACATATGTACATTTCGATATTTTCCTGTATAATTTCAGTGACGTGATCATGAAATACTGTATTCAGATTACCTGAGATGAAGTGTCAGGTGGATCGTTTCATTCACGGACCTGTTCATCGCCGGCTTTGTAAATGCAGTAGCGTAAGCGGCATAAAAGTAAGATGGCTAATTTGAACAACGACAGTTAATTCCATGTCTTAAAAATGAAGTTTTTTAGTTGAAGAGCAACAAAACACGGCGGACATTACCGGGGCATTTACTCTATGCTCTGTACACCCTGCCGTCACACAGGTATTACATAAACGGCCGTGACACGCCGTAAAAACATTTCGGTTAAGTCAGTTTGACTACTGTTTGACAGAAATATGAGGTTTGCCGTGTTCTTCGCTGATATCTAATTGAAAATCAAGGAAAACCCTGCTTAATATCTGTCACTTTCCGCCCGGTGTATTTGAATGAATGAAGTCAACATGGCGGAGCCAATTTTGCTGTGGCCACAAACACTGCCCTCTGATTGGCGGAGCCAAAAAGTTGGAGAGCGTGATTGGCTACACTGTTGGAACAATGAACTTCACTGTTGGAAGAAATGGGGTCCTCTGATTGGACGGCAAGAATGGATAGCGTGATTGGCTGTTGACTGTTGAGGCAAGCGCCAATGTCCCCGTTCGAAGAATTCTTTGATCACTTTATATATCGCAGTTTGCACGTTCTACCACTAGGTGGCTCCTGGCCCAGGGGTTAGCGGCATCGAATCTTAGACCCTGGGGTCGACGATTCGAGACCAGGGCAGGGTAAAGCAACGCAAGGCACTGGCAGGTGATGTTAGACACTTGACCAACCAAGAGATGGGCTACCGGAATTTTTTGGGTTGTTTTTTTTTGTTTTTGTTTTATTAAACCTTTATTGATAACAAAAGGGTACAGTGACATTCTCATGTAATACACACCCTCAACATATTCACCATTGGAGAAATAACATCACACCTCCTGTAATGAACCAAGCCACATTTCTATCAGCCAATCTTTTAAGAAGATAGCAATAATAGCCTAGTAATTAAGAAGGAAGGGAAATTGAAAAATAAAGAAATAACAACTGAATAGGGCTTTAAAGTAAATTATATTCACATAGACTGTTGACTGTTGAGGCAAGCGCCAATGTCCCCGTTCGAAGAATTCTTTGAAAACTTTATATATTGCAGTTTGCACGTTCTGCCACTAGGTGGCTCCTGGCCCAGGGGTTAGCGGCATCGAATCTTAGACCCTGGGGTCGACGGTTCGAGACCAGGGCAGGGTAAAGCAACGCAAGGCACTGGCAGGTGATGTTAGACACTTGACCAACCAAGAGATGGGCTACCGGAATTTTTTGGGTTGTTTTTTTTGTTTTTGTTTTATTAAACCTTTATTGATAACAAAAGGGTACAGTGACATTCTCATGTAACACACACCCTCAACATATTCACCATTGGAGAAATAACATCACACCTCCTGTAATGAACCAAGCCACATTTCTATCAGCCAATCTTTTAAGAAGATAGCAATAATAGCCTAGTAATTAAGAAGGAATGGAAATTGAAAAATAAAGAAATAACAACTGAATAGGGCTTTAAAGTAAATTATATTCACATAGACTGTTGACTGTTGAGGCAAGCGCCAATGTCCCCGTTCGAAGAATTCTTTGAAAACTTTATTGCAGTTTGCACGTTCTACCACTAGGTGGCTCCTGGCCCAGGGGTTAGCAGCATCGAATCTTAGACCCTGGGTTCGATGGTTCGAGACCAGGGCAGGGTAAAGCAACGCAAGGAACTGGCAGGTGATGTTAGACACTTGACCAACCAAGAGATGGGCTACCGGAATTTTTTGGGTTGTTTTTGTTTTATTAAACCTTTATTGATAACAAAAGGGTACAGTGACATTCTCATGTAATACACACCCTCAACATATTCACCATTGGAGAAATAACATCACACCTCCTGTAATGAACCAAGCCACGTTTCTATCAGCCAATCTTTTAACAAGATAGCAATAATAGCCTAGTAATTAAGAAGGAATGGAAAATTGAAAAATAAAGACATAACAACAACTGAATAGGGCTCTATGGTAAATTATATTCACATAGAAATGTACACAACTTTCTAGCATGGGCATTTGCACAACTTTCCAGCATGGGCATTTTAGTTTAAGAACGGCCAGAACATCAATATAAGAATCTGCTCCCAGCTCACTGGAGGCAAGCTGACGGACTTCAGCTCCCTCTGGAAGAAACGTGCGGCCCAGAAAGCAGCAGACCTGTGTGTTGCGCTCCTCTGGTGTCCACTTACTGAACCTGATGTTTGTTGATAATCAAATAGTTTTACGTTAGTATACAGTGTTATCCAGTCCATGATAAATGACCCCCTAGCTCTATGAATACAGCGGTCAAAACGGCATAAATATGATCTAGGATGATGATCAATGATCAACAGTTTCTTCATATATGAGCAATGAAGTTTGACATAACACAGATCGTTTCATTCACGGACCTGTTCATCGCCAGCTTTGTAAATGCAGCAGTGTAAGCGGCATAAAAGTAAGATGGCTAATTTGAACAACGACAGTTAATTCCATGTCTTAAAAATGAAGTTTTTTAGTTGAAGAGCAACAAAACACGGCGGACATTACCGGGGCATTTACTCTATGCTCTGTACACCCTGCCGTCACACAGGTATTACATAAACGGCCGTGACACGCCGTAAAAACACGTCGGTTAAGTCAGTATGACTACTGTTTGGCAGAAATATGAGGTTTGCCGTGTTCTTCGCTGATATCTAATTGAAAATCAAGAAAACTCTGCTTAATATCTGTCACTTTCCGCCCGGTGTATTTGAATGAATGAAGTCAACAAGGCGGAGCAAATTTTGCTGTGGCCACAAACACTGCCCTCTGATTGGCGGAGCCAAAAAGTTGGAGAGCGTGATTGGTTACACTGTTGGAAAAATGAACTTCACTATTGGAAGAAATGGGGTCCTCTGATTGGACGGCAAGAATGGATAGCGTGATTGGCTGTTGACGGTTGAGACAGACGCCAATGTCCCCGTTCGAAGAATTCTTTGAAAACTTTATATATTGCAGTTTGCACGTTCTACCACTAGGTGGCTCCTGGCCCAGGGGTTAGCAGCATCGAATCTTAGACCCTGGGGTCGACGGTTCTAGACCAGGGCAGGGTAAAGCAACGCAAGGAACTGGCAGGTGATGTTAGACACTTGACCAACCAAGAGATGGGCTACCGGAATTTTTTGGGTTGTTTTTTTTGTTTTTTTTTTATTAAACCTTTATTGATAACAAAAGGGTACAGTGACATTCTCATGTAATACACACCCTCAACATATTCACCATTGGAGAAATAACATCACACCTCCTGTAATGATCCGAGCCACATTTCTATCAGCCAATGTTAGCTAGGCCAATCGCACTTTAAGAAGATAGCAATAATAGCCTAGTAATTAAGAAGGAATGGAAATTGAAAAATAAAGAAATAACAACAACTGAATAGGGTTCTATAGTAAATTATATTCACATAGAAATGTACTTTCTAACTTTCTAGCATGGTCATTTGCAACTTTATTTATACATTTGTGTGACAGATAGATTTCATTCACAAGTGCAAATAGAAATTTTTTTTGACATTGATGCTGCCTCCTTCATCATTTCTGAGTAAATCTCCCGCTTTTATAGACAAGCTGCTGCATGACTCACCATGGGATGATATTGTGACTAGTGTTTCAATTTACATGTCAAAAGTTGGATAATGAATTAGGAATAATCTGAAAGAATCATATTTACACGCAAAGTGTAGATTGGAGAACTTGATTTTTATTTGACATTTAGAAAAAACATGACACTTAAAAAATATTCACCACATAATCAGAAAGCCTGCACCATTCATGGGGAAAATGTTGAAATTGTGGAGAAATAGCAACAAAAATCTGGGAACCATGTTTGTCTCTAATCTTAAAATTTCATTAAAACAGAGTTGACTGTCAAGCGGGGACAACTAAGAATCCACTTAATACATGAGCTGAATTCTTGGAATGTCTCTAAGATTCATGTGATGTAAGAACAGCCAGAACAACAATATAAGAATCTGCTCCAAGCTCACTGGAAGCAAGCTGAATTATGTTGATAATATGGCAGTGGTGGCTGTGAAGACCAGCCAGAGAAACTCGGCTGGTATGAAGACCAGGCAGGAGGTGGGGCTGGTGGTGGCCTGTCTGGTATGAGGACCAGGGAGAAGATGGTGGCAGAGGACTCTGCTCATAGGAGGTCCCTGAGACAATTTTGGTATACAGTTGTACATCAGGTGGATCCTGGATGCAGGACAGGTGTTTCTGTTGCGTCTCCCACACGTGTCATGCTCTCAGGGTTGATGAGGTGTAAGCCAGAGGTGTCTGTGTGTCCCTACATGGATTTCAGTAAGTCTTCAATAAGGCAATTTTCAGTGTCTGGCAAGTTCACTGGAGCTGATGTTGGCCAGAATTTGTCCTTCAGTAGGAGCAACACCAGCATACTTTTTCTTCAGCTGTGACCTCTTGGCTTCCTTCAGGCGACAGATGTCATCCTGGGCCCACTCATAGATACAGCTAGACAAGTTCTAGCAGAAAGTGCCATACAGAGGATGATGCTCGGTCTCCTCAAGAAATGAAATATGTCAAGCCTCGCTGTGGTCTTCCACGGTCGAAACCAGACAAGAACTGGAGGTGTACCTGTACAAATGAACAACAAGACACAGGTTTTGCATATTGTTAATATCATGACATAAAACAACCGGAGCCAGCCTATCATATAGAATAAAGTACATCATTGCAAAAACTAGAATTTCTATTTGATTTTGGTTTTAATTAAAAGTACACTAAGATAAGCATGTTTGTAAAGGTTTATGTAATGTTTATGCCTTTTGTTACTGTTTTGGGTTGTTTGTTTGTCTATTTAGTTCCTGTGTTTCCTTGTCTCTCTGTTGTGTGTATTATGCAGTTTCTCTGTGTCCTCTCTGTGTCTAGGCGTTCTCTTTGTGTTCTGTGACACCTACTCAAATCTGATATCATTCTGTTTGGTCCCCCTCACACAATTAGTTAATTCCCAAATCATCTTGGTCCACTCTCTCATGTTACAATCCCCAGTTCGTCGATTGAAAGCCCCAGGAAGCCCCCTAGAAGAGAGCTGGAGAGAAGCTGGTCTCAATGCAATATGTCGATTTTGGTCACCTGTAATGGTACAGCGCTGGGCTCAGAGTGGCAGTTCAATCAGGATCTGGGTCAGAATGAGCAATAATCAAAACCATTATTGTAATTTTATCTTCTTAGGCAAGGCTTGCCCCGTACAGAGGTTGGGCTCACACACAACTGATTCTATAGGACAGTTACCTTGATGTAAGCACTGCATCACATCCTTCAGCGGAGTGTGGGAAATGAAATATGTTGTGTTGTTTTGGAACTTTCGAACGAGCTGCTCAAGGAGATAAATTATTCTGTGTTGTACATATTCACTGCACAGTATTGGTTAAACTGTAAATTGTACCTAACCAATCTCACATACAAAGTGTGGTATTTTCTGTGATATGCTATCAACTTGAGCCGACAATATACTGAAATCACAGATTCACTCACGCTTCATAAAGCTGATTGGAGATGCCGGGGATTGAACCCGGGGCCTCATACATGCAAAGCATGCGCTCTACCACTGAGCTACATCCCCTGTGAATAATAACGAAGAGAGCAATACACTTACTACCTATAAGGTAGTTTCCTACCTTACAACAAAGTCCAATATTAACATCTTCTGTTCAGTGTTAATAAGAACATAAACACCATCCATAGCGATCAAGATGATCGTAGTTCCAGGAGTTTCCCCGGTGGGCCGATGGACATGTTGACACTCACTCACTGAGCACCAACATCTAAGCAGCAACACACACGGCCAGTTCTTTTTCATCAACTTTCAACAGTAAAAGTAAAATTCAGGAGCAATACTTTGACACTGACCGTCCGTGACAGTGACTTCCACAGACATAGTCACTGACAAAGTTGCTGGAAAGTGTCAAGGCCTGAGTAAGTTGCTGTTTTGAGATATTTCAGATAGGACTACTCACTCACTCTAGCATTCATTGTTCAAGTTCTGAAGTTAAGTTGTGGCAAGAATCAAGATTTATCTTGTTTCTTTTCTGGTGCATACATACTGTATGTAGAGTGTTTTAGGGTACTGTAGTACTGTTTTTTTATCCAGGTGCACCCTTGGTTAAGGTCAGGTTTTTATGTGTATTTAATCCTGGATTAGTGCTAGTGAAGCCCTTATTTAGTCCAAGGCTGATGATTCATCATGTCTTTTTATCTTGATAAATGTAAAAGGGTTCTTTATCTCTGGCAATGGGACTATTAATGTTTTTCTTTTACCTTTATGTTTCACCTGCTAGCTGCTGCCTTCTTCAGAGGACACTTATGAAGCTTCACTGGTTTAGTCCTGTATCTTCTTTTCTGTCCAGGTTTAATCTTAAAGGTTTTAGCTAAGAGCTGGTTTAGTATTGCTTTGGACCTGATATAGTTCATATAATATCACCCTGCCTTACTAAACTAATGTCAGTGAGTTCTGGTGTTTATTTTGCATGCTTATGATTTAGATATCAACTTATTTATTTGTTTATTTATTTATGTAATTTTAAAAAACAATTGAGTTCAGTTCCTTATAACCCTAGAATATTGGTGCTGATTTAACGCTTGGGTTCTGTTGATTTATAAGTAAGCTCAATGAAGTGCATTAGAGCTTATCAAATTTATAAGGTATCCATATGGCACACAATGGTTAACATTGATTACACAGGTTATTTTGGTCATTGAATTAATTTGGTGTTAACGGTGTAGAAGTGGGCCGGTCTACTGAAAATTCCAGGGCCGATTTTTCCCCCTGTCACGCCCTGAGTCTGCCGTTGTTAATATACTTGTTGGGAGAGTGGAGTCGTATACAGATGTATACAGAGACGGAATGACAAGGCTTTGAAATAAGTAAATTTCCTTACGAGAACTACCTCAGAGAGAATGTTCAGCCCCCTGTAATTATTAGGGTTTCTTCCTGCCTTAAGCCTTTTAGGTTTTTTTTTTTTTTTTTACTTTTTAACTCTGTTACTGTTGCCTGCTGCAACGACAACACAATTTCCCCTCTGTGATTAATTAAGTACTGTCTGAAAAGAAAAGGAATGCGATGGCCGGGAATCGAACCCGGGTCAACTGCTTGGAAGGCAGCTATGCTCACCACTATACCACCATCGCCACATATGGGGAAAAAATTCCTCTGCACACGCAGCACTTTGTGTCAAGAATTCCACAAGGAAGGAGGGAGGAGAAAAGGGAAAAGGAATGGAAGCAAGGCACATCACAAAAGCTACCACAGAGAGACAGAAAAGAAGCTCTCCTGTATTTTGGCAAAAAAAACTGTGCAACAGTTCATTTATTTTTTTATTCAAACCTGTGTCGCGAAGGCTCGCCCAGCTGACATTGGGCAAGAGGCAGGGTACACCCTGGACAGGACGCCAGTCTATCGCAGGGCTGACACATAGAGACAGACAACCATTCACACACTCACTCACACCTACGGGCAATTTAGAGTCACCAATTAAACCAAAGCTGCATATGTTTCCCCCCATCTCCTACTACTCCTGTACCAAAGCATCATCCAGCCCATCCTCACATACTGCTCCTCCTGCTTCTTCACCATGCTCAATGTCACCAACCTGGCCAAACTTCTACGCATCACCAACAGGCTGTGGTACCCTGTGCAGGCTGATGCAGAATTGACAAAGTTCCTCCAGGAAGAAGCACTTGATGCATCATGTGATCTCTTGATGTGGTGGTGTGATAATTTCATGGCCAAATAAGCAAACAATGACCTGTCCATTTGTTCAACAAGCACTACCTCTGGGAGAATGTTCAGCCCCCTGTAATTATCCTGTGTTGTCTTTAACTCTGCAAATTGGTACTTTTTTACTTCCTCAGGTCACCTGCTGCCACGACAACACAATTTCCCCTCAGGGATTGATAAAGTACTGTCTGAAAAGAAAAGGAATGCGATGGCCGGGAATCGAACTCCGGTCAACTGCTTGGAAGGCAGCTATGCTCACCACTATACCACCATCGCTACATGCAGGGAAAAAATCCCTCTGCAGAATCATCACTTTGTGTCAGGAATTCCACAAGGGAGGAGGGAGGAGAAAAGGAATGGAAGGAAGGCACATCACAAAAGCTAACACGGAGACACAGAAATGAAGCTCTTCTGTATGTTGGCAAAAAAAACAAACTGTGCAACAGGAAAAACATTTTTGTTGTGTGTCGTATGGTGGTAACATCAGAAAGCTACTGTCCAGTCGAGGCAGAGTATGTAAACAACATGACACACAAAAAGCTACAGATTTAGGAAAGGCGACACTGCCCCCTAAATGCAGGATTACAATTTATTAC
>CAFUXE010003111.1:0-14614 GCA_903364295.1 Serranus cabrilla | reverse complement strand
AAAGAATGGATGTAGTTTGACTCACATCCCATCAGACCGACACAAGGATGCAGGTCATAATTAGATCAGTGTTTCATCTAAATGGTTCAAAGTGCATCAGCTGACCATCCTCACATATATGATGATGATTCACCAGAATAATAAATACATTCACTTATACGAACATTTAAAGGTCATTTAACTGATAAACTTTTCACTAACTGAAACACTGAATGACGTTTTCACTGCCTGTGACCACCTTGGCAACCACTATTGTACAACTAGCAGTGTGTAATTTAAAAGTTTTATGTAGATATTTTGTCTACATTGAAACAAATACACTTGATATGGTGATGAACAATATATAACTATTAACATATCAACTAAAATGTGTATAGAATCTGTTAAGATTAAGACAATAATATATCCACAATAAAGGCCTTCTTGCAGTGCTCCAGACTGCGACCACTTGGTCACATTTTGGGGCCATTTTTGGAGGAAGTGTAACTAAAATTTTGTAACTAGGAGCACTTGTGCAAAAATCCTCCCACGTAATGTTTACTTTTTACATCCAGGCTTTGCCCTATGAAGCATGCTTTCCTGAACAGTAAAGAGAACCTGCACAGGGAGAACACAATTAATTTCTAGTCTGTCGCCTTAAATACTCAGCCACAACAACCACTGCAGGACAACTAGTGAACTGGCGACAGGATCATGGGCAGTGTCAGCTGTCTACATATGGGGATGCACAGTCGCAGACAAGTCAGAATCCATTCGTTCAACAAGCACTACCTCAGAGAGAATGTTCAGCAAAGTTGGTAACATTGCTACCCAGGAAGGGTTTCTTCCTGCCTTAAGCCTTTTTTTTTTTACTTTTTAACTCTGTTACTGTTGCCTGCTGCAGCGACAACACAATTTCCCCTCTGTGATTAATTAAGTACTGTCTGAGAAGAAAAGAAATGCGATGGCCGGGAATCGAACCCGGGTCAACTGCTTGGAAGGCAGCTATGCTCACCACTATACCACCATCGCTACATGCAGGGAAAAAATTCCTCTGCAGAGTCAGCACTTTGTGTCAGGAATTCCACAAGGGAGGAGGGAGGAGAAAAGGAATGGAAGGAAAGCGCATCACAAAAGCTGACAGGGAGAGACAGAAATGAAGCTCTTCTGTATTTCGGCAAAAAAAAACAACTGTGCAACAGGAAATACATTTTGTTGTGTGTCGTATGGTGGTAACATCAGAAAGCTACTGTCCAGTCAGGGCAGAGTATGTAAACAACATGACACACAAAAAGCTACAGATTTAGGAAAGGCGACACTGCCCCCTACATGCAGGATTACAATTTATTACAGCTGGCTACCAGAGTACATATGATGTTATCACAGTTTCAATCCTGTCAACATAGGAATTCATAAAGAAGAGAATGAAAGAATGGATGTAGTTTGACTCACATCCCATCAGACCGACACAAGGATGCAGGTCATAATTAGATCAGTGTTTCATCTAAATGGTTCAAAGTGCATCAGCTGACCATCCTCACATATATGATGATGATTCAAGCAGAATAATAAATACATTCACTTATACGAACATTTAAAGGTCATTTAACTGATAAACTTTTCACTAACTGAAACACTGAATGACGTTTTCACTGCCTGTGACCACCTTGGCAACCACTATTGTACAACTAGCAGTGTGTAATTCAAAAGTTTAATGTAGATATTTTGTCTACATTGAAACAAATACACTTGATATGGTGATGAACAATATATAACTATTAACATATCAACTAAAATGTGTATAGAATCACAACAACCACTGCAGGACAACTGGTGAACTGGCGACAGGATCATGGGCAGTGTCAGCTGTCTACATATGGGGATGCACAGTCGCAGACAAGTCAGAGTCCATTCGTTCAACAAGCACTACCTCAGAGAGAATGTTCAGCAAAGCTGGTAACATTGCTACCCAGGAAGGGTTTCTTCCTGCCTTAAGCCTTTTAGTTTGTTTTTTTTACTTTTTAACTCTCTTACTGTTGCCTGCTGCAACGACAACACAATTTCCCTTCTCTGATTAATTAAGTACTGTCTGAGAAGAAAAGGAATGCGATGGCCGGGAATCGAACCCGGGTCAACTGCTTGGAAGGCAGCTATGCTCACCACTATACCACCATCGCTAGGGGGAAGACAAAATTTCCAGTGCAGACTTACCAGTTTGTGTCAGGAATTCCACAAAAGAAGAGGGAGGGCGAAAGGAGAAAGGAAGGAATAAAAAATACAGAAACTAAGCTATTCTGTATTTTGGCAAAAAACAAACAAACTGTGCAACATCAGAAAAACACTATCCAATCAGAGCAGAGCATGTAAATAACATGAGATACAAAGAGCTACATATTTAGGAAAGGTCACACTGCCCCCTACATTTGTAAATGCAACATTACATTTTTTTCCCAGCTGGCTACCCGGCTAATATGATGTAGTCATAGTTTTAACACTGTCAACATGGAATGAATAAAGAAGGATAGGGCCTCATGCTAGTTAGGGCCTAAATCAGATCACTGTTTCATTTGAATGGTTCAAAGTGCATCAGCTGACCCTCCTCACATACATGATGATGTTGCAGCCAGAAAAATAAATAATTCACAAATACGAACATTTGAAGGTCATTTAACTGACAAACTTTTCACTAACTGAAACACTGAATGAACCATCAACAAGCTTGCATTTCTTGCCTTAATATTTAGTTAGTTAGTTTGACCTCTTTATGCATTTTTATATAAAATAGAATAGCCTTTATCTGCTTCAATTCATGTATTTATAAGTGGGTCACTCATGTGTTGGGATTACGGTGCTATGCCTCAAAAAAGGGGGGGGGGTACCAACTGAGGACCTTGCATCCTCCTTTTCCTTGCATCTTAGTCCCACCCACTGGGGATGCAAGAATCACGGATCACAGCTGGATGAGCTGTCAGTCGACTTTAACAGATGTTTGTGTGTGCAAAGATACAGTATGCACTAATAATAAAGTGTTGTCTCTCTGACGCCAGGTACCTCTTTAATAAACACCTGCACATGAATAATAACCTGCAGTTTGTATTAATACCGTAAACTGTGTCCTGCTCAGGGTATTTTTTTTTGTTCATACCCAAAATAAAACAGATTTTTAAGTTAATGGTGAATCAGAAGATGGATACAATATCAAACTTGTGAGTGACACACTTGAGTTTAATCTGAGATCTGTCTTCACTCCGGTATGAATCTGCAGTGATATTGTGATGATAATAGTATAATGTCAGTCAGTATATAACCAATATGCAGTAGAGGGGTTGTGTCGACCAGTAAAAAGACTTTAACGAAGGATGCTCTCATGTATTCTCGCACATAGCACGTCAGGTATCTCTCCTTGATCCTCAGAGCACAAATAAGAGCTTTGGGAAGGTCGTGAAGATGGCACAGCAGAAAAACTTCCAGTTCAATCGAGGACCAAGGAGAAAGGAGTGATAGAATAAGAGAACTGGGATGCACTCTGAGAGAGGCTTTTATCCTCTGATACTCTTCCTGTAAAGTCAGGGGTTCTTTCTGACCAATGATGTGTTCGCGCTGTTGTTGTCATGACATCTTGAATGTTTGACATCTTGGCAGTGATCCATTTGCCTGTCCCTGTGGCGAGAGCTCAGGCGACTATTCGTTCCGTGGAGCCTCCAGGTGTGGTTACTGCTATAGAGAAAAAAAGTAATCCCCTATTCTGAAGTAGGCGGCGGGCATAATTTTGTGGAAACCCTGAGGGGTCACATACTTAAGTGTTTTCACCAGCAGGAACCACCAATAATTTTTAAAGGTGATGTGCGGGTCAACCCAAGGGACATGTTCACTCAGTTGACCATATACTTTAATCACAGCTTCACAAGCAGCGTCATAAAGCTAGTTGGAGATGCCAAGGATTGAAGTCAGGGCCTCATACATGCAAAGCATGCGCTCTACCACTGTGCGACATCCCGTGTGCAGCATGATGGAGAGAGCAAAACTTTTGCCAACATTCTAATGTAAGATGTGCAATTATTTATGAGAAACTATGTAAATGAAAAAAGAAGTATTATTCATTCATTCATCTTCTGTAACTGCTTATCTGGATTAACCCGGTTCACGGGGGGCTGGAGCCGTTCCCAGCTGCATTGGGCGAGAGGCGGGGTACACCCTGGACAGGACGCCAGTCTGTCGTAGGGCTGACACAGAGACAGACAACCATTCACACGCTCACTCACACCTACGGGCAATTTAGAGTCACCAATTAAACCAAAGCTGCACGTCTTTGGACTGTGGGTGGAAGCCAGAGTACCCGGAGAGAACCCACGCACACACGGGGAGAACATGCAAACTCCACACAGAAGGGCCACAGGCTGGGATCGCAACCCTCTTGCTGTGAGGCAAGAGTGCTAACCACTACACCACTATGTGGCCCAAAAGAAGTATTAGTTTAACAATGATAAGTTTGAATAAACAATGAAAAATAACAAATTGCATAGGATGTGGCCACCAATGAATCACCGATGACTATCCGAGGTATCTTGGAAGAATTGAGGGTGCACAGGCAGGCTGATGCAGAACTGACAAAATTCCTCCAGGAAGAAGCACTTGATGCATCATGTGATCTCTTGATGTGGTGGTGTGTGGTGACCAGAGATCCCCGACGAGATTTGCAGAGGGAGAACAGGATGCAAAGCTGGAGTGATCGTATAAACCATGCTTACCGTCGTTCATCATGGGGAAGGTTAGATCTCTTCCAAACAAGATGAAAGAGCTAACGACACTAACCCAGCTGCAGAGGGAGTACCATGAATGCAGACATGGCTGAATTAACTTTCTCCTGACTCACACGTCACCCTGGAAAGATTTCAAGTGGTACGGGTGGATAGGAAAGCTACGGAGAGCGGTAAGAAGAAGGGAGGGGGAATTGCTGTGTTTGTGAAGAATAGATGGTGCCACCTGGGACACGTCAGTGTAAAGGAGAAACTGCACCACAGACTTGCAGCTGTTGGCAGTTAGCATGTTATTGCTGCAGCTGTGTACACCCACTGCACAAAACAGTCTTACGTTGTCGGCAGGATTCGAACCTGCGCGGGGAGACCCCAATGGATTTCTAGTCCATCGCCTTAACCACTCGGCCACGACAACCTCCTTCGCTTACCCGGTGACATGGTGACCGGTGCCTACAGCTCATTGACACATGAGGAGCAAAGGCTATGCATCCCACAGAAGAGCACCCCTGTAAGGTACCTGAGGAGCTCCTTCAGCAGCAGACTGTTGAAGGAGCTTTAATTTAAATCCAGGTGTAGATAGCTAGACAGCTAGACACCTTCTACGCCAGCTTCGACAAACTGGATTTCTCTGCGGCAATTGAGGACCAGCTAAGGGGGTTTTCACACCGGGGTTGGTGCCGGGCCGGTGCCCGGCCGGTGCCTGATTGTGAACCAGTTATTTGCTTTCACACCGCTGGAGAGCCGGCTCCCGGCCGCAAAAACTGGTTCCACACCGCGAACCAGTTACGTCAGGGGCTGGGGCGGGGTTATCGTGACTTACACGGCAATACGAAAACGTGTATTATTCATGTTATTTGATATTTTTAATGCAGTGTTATTGATACGGTCGGCGTTAGTGGACTTGCATTAAAACATATCAAATGAAATGAATAGTTAGCGAGCCAGCGTTAGCGAGCTATAAATAGCTTACAGTGTTATCAAAACGCAACCGCCGTCCATGGCGATCAAGACGAGCACCACATATGTGTTGTACCCAGTCTATGGTTGTACCAGTGGTGTTTGGGTGCCAGTGTCGGCTCGAAAAGCCAGGAGCAACATTGTAACATTGTATTCTGCTGCCGTTGTTATTATAGTTGCCGAGTGAGCGGAGACGTATACAGACGTATACTGTGAGGTAATCACGTGGCTCTCAAGCCGGTGTGAAAGCAAGCGGGTTCGGAGCTGGTTCAACCTGCGAACCAGCACGAGCACCGGCCCCCGGTCTGAAAAGCCTATAAAAGATCTTCCTCCATCAGACCCTGCAGAGCCAGACCCCTTCTCAGAGGAGGACGTAAAACACCATATCTAAGCCGATGCAAAGTAGGCAAAGCCCCAGGGCCTGACGGCATCCCAGCAAAGGTGCTGAAGTCATGTGACCTGGAACTTGCCCCAATCCTTCACTCACTCTTCTGTGAATGCTATCATACAGCCATAATACCGACACTCTGGAAAACTGCCACTATCATTCCAGTACCAAAGAAACCCCGTCCCAAAGAACCCAACCACTACCGTCCTGTTGCCCTCACTTCCATAGTCATGAAGTGCCTGGAGAAACTGCTGCTCAACATCCTCCTACCAGTTGTCACCCCTCAACTGGACACCAACTGCACAAAACAGTCGAACGTTGTCGGCAGGATTCGAACCTGCGCGGGGAGACCCCAATGGATTTCTAGTCCATCGCCTTAACCACTCGGCCACGACAACCTCTTTCACATACCCGGTGACATGGTGACCGGTGCCTACAGCTCATTGACACATGAGGAGCAAAGGCTATGCATCCCACAGAAGAGCACCCCTGTAAGGTACCTGAGGAGCTCCTTCAGCAGCAGACTGTTGAAGGAGCTTTAATATAAATCCAGGTGTAGATAGCTAGACAGCTAGACACCTTCTATGCCCGCTTCGACAAACTGGATTTCTCTGCGGCAAATGAGGACCAGCTAAAAGATCTTCCTCCATCAGACCCTGCAGAGCCAGACCCCTTCTCAGAGGAGGACGTAAAACACCATATCTAAGCCGATGCAAAGTAGGCAAAGCCCCAGGGTCTGACAGCATCCCAGCAAAGGTGCTGAAGTCATGTGACCTGGAACGTGCCCCAATCCTTCACTCACTCTTCTGTCAATGCTATCATACAGCCACAATACCGACACTCTGGAAAACTGCCACTATCATTCCAGTACCAAAGAAACCCCGTCCCAAAGAACCCAACCACTACTGTCCTGTCGCCATCACCTCCATAGACATGAAGTGCCTGGAGAAACTGCTGCTCAACATCCTCCTACCAGTTGTCACCCCTCAACTGGACACCAACTGCACAAAAGAGTCGAACGTTGTCGGCAGGATTCGAACCTGCGCGGGGAGACCCCAATGGATTTCTAGTCCATCGCCTTAACCACTCGGCCACGACAACCTCTTTCACATTCCCGGCGACATGGTGAGCGGTGCCTACAGCTCAATAAACTGATTAGAAGAGCAAGTTCTGTACTGGACGTGGGTGAGAGGAGGATGTTAGTTAAGCTGACATCTTTCATGGACAACACCTCTTACCCCTGTAAGGTACCTGAGGAGCTCCTTCAGCAGCAGACTGTTGAAGGAGCTTTAATTTAAATCCAGGTGTAGATGGATAGTCTGCACTGTTTTCTGCTCCGCTTTCTTGGAGATGTGTGTGCAGCTGCGGCATGTGACAATTCTTTCTAGCTCCATAGCCTTAACCATTCGGCCACGACAACCTCTACCTCATACCAGGCAGCAGGGTGATCGGCGCCTAAAGCTCATTGACACATATGAGGAGCAAAGGCTATGCATCCCACAGAAGAGCCACTGTTGCTGAAAAAGTTAATGCCGGTTCTGATGGAAATGCTTCAGAACACACTATGCATCACAGCTTTCTATGTATGGGACTGCACAGCCGCAGACAGGTCAGAGTGCCGCTGTAATAAATGGCTCTAGAGGGCACTATGGAAAGAAGGCAAATCAGTAGGAGCAGTGTGATGTTTTAGGCAATGTTCTGCCATCCATATGGATATTACTTTGATGTATATTTAGGGCGGCAATATGCAAGAGTGTTCAGGACTTAAACTGATGCAGTTAAATCGTTCACCATGGTCATACTGTGTTGTAACTACAAGGTGCAAAGTCCAGGAATTATCTGTCTTATCTGTGAAATGCCCACAGCTACACTACCAGCAACATAAAGCTTTGTGGAGATGCCGGGGATTGAACCCGGGGCCTCATACATGCAAAGCATGCGCTCTACCACTGAGCTACATCCCCTGTACACTATACTTCTGTAGAGAGCAGAAGTTTTAACAGAACAGAACCACCACGTGAATAATAACAGTTAGAACAGATTTAGTAGATATAACCTTTGAAATGACTTAACAGATGACTTCACTGGCTGCAGCTGAAGTTAGTGGTTAGCTTTACTTTAGGAACATGTAAAGTTTTCTGTCCATCAGGAAACGTCCCTTAATAAAAAACACAACACCAAATTCTCCAGGATCGTCTTCTCCTTCATCTCCATGGGTATGAAAAGACAACAGCTCTCCTCAGTGAGCATTGTGTAACACCATGAAACACTTGCAACACCAAGCTTTATAACCATTTCAAACACAATTTTACAAACCAGGGTTTCCACCAGTGCACTGCAAGCCCAACTGCCCTCTGGGCCTGAGTTAACCCCCCACCAGGCTGACCTCCCGAGATAAGGTAACAATGAACAGCGATGAAAATAAAACTCACTGCACACTTTTTGTAGTACACACACAGTTCTTATGCAACCAACTTCAAAACATAAACATACCCATACACACAGCAGAGAGTCAGACACTGAGCTGCACCAGCCTCAAATTAAGTCAGTGGGGTAATGTTAAGCTTAGACTGATGTGAATGGTAAGGTTACATTTAAAACAAGGCAACCAGAGATGGCAGACTGCACCCAACAGCGCCCTCTGTTGGCCAGAGGATGTGTATGCCGCGGAAATACAGACAGACAGACAGACAGACACCGCCGCCCAAAACAATACTTCACTCTCACTCCGTGGGGTGAAGTAACTAGCTAAGAAAGTAAGTGCAAATGACGTTTACATTTATAGTGAATGATCTTCATCCTCTATGGACAAGCAAGGCTTCAGATCAGATCTCTCCATTAGGCTTGGGGGGGTATCTGTTTTTTCATACTGTCATACCTTTCACAGATTTCTGAGATATTCTGCAGTGTCTTTAGAGAATTGAGTGGTGAAATGCAACAAACCTGGTTCATAATCAAATGTTAATACATTATCAAACAATTACCAACAAGCTTATAGGTTATCAAACAGTTGCCACATGCCAATTAAAGAACTTATGTACTTTATGTAGCTAATTTGTTGCTGGGATGGCAGTGTAAAATATGTCTCAGCTCATATGTTTTTGTAACTCTTTTGTGAAACAATAAATACAATAAAACACACACACAAAAATTGCACTATGCTGTCTGGTTATATTTTGGTACATATAGGAACTGGCTGGACATTGTGGAAGAGATATTTCTTATGGAAAGACTCGTGCAGAAGTTGAACTCATCATTAAATGGGATAAATAGTCAACATATAAATCTCACAGCAGATATACCACTGAAAACTCTGAATGAAACCAGAGAAACATAGATAATGCATCAAGAAGCCATGTTACCCACTGATACTGTCAATGTCTAACTGTTGTTTTATGCTATTTTATGTTCAAAATCAATAAAATTAGATTTTTTTTTTTACATATTACAGCTCCATGTATCACACAATATAATAAAGTTTAATATTCTAAAAAATGAAAATAATGTATGTCTTATATTTACACCATATTATCCCAAAAACAAGCATCATACTGTGAAGCTTCAAGCCCCTGATAAAACCACAGCACCACACTTGTAGGAAGTGTTATGGTGGTTGATTGCAACTGAGAAGTATAAACAATTAAAAACCTTATGCAGGCACTAATCACATGAACCAGACAATGGCTACAGAAAAACTAAGGGAATATTGAGGGTAAATGATGACTAGAATAGCTACTGTATGGCAAACTGTTGGTTATAATTAAATACAACAGCATATTGAGTTCATTCTTGCTAAATACGTCTATATATATTAGCTGTAGGACAAATTCTAAAGTGAAAGTAAAAACATGACAACAATATTCTTAACTGTCCTCAGGTCCTAATGTGTCATTCACTACCTTATCATAACGATTTGTGTGAAATGAACTTGAGCTTGGACTATGGCTAAATTTCTGACAACACATGCATTTTATTTAAAAAAAATTAAACCCATCCTTTTTAGTTTCATAATTTGAGCACAAGATGGCAGAGGTTCACATTATTCTAAAAGTCACCTTGATGTAACACACCACTAAGTTACATGCACTCATAAAACACATTGAGAGAAAAAGAGTGAGCTGTTCGAGGAAGTACCTGGCAAGCTTGTGGAATGTTGCAGTTAACTTGTCGTCAGTTGGCTGCATCAGTGTGGACATCCATCTCCTTCAGCAATCCTTCAGAAGTCGCCCATATGCTGCCATTAGTGAACTTCACCATGAAAATAATGGGAAATGGCTCATAGTTAACCAATTTACTGGCAGTTGTATATCTAATACAGTCTTATAACCCTTTTGTGATACCGACCTATCGTTAGGGTATACTGATACAAGTCATTTGGATGATAGTGTACAAACATATAATTTTGGTATTATTGTTTATAGCGAACATATCAACTTTCTGTTATGCTGAATAAACGTAAAGCAAACCTTGTTTTCTGTCGAATCTTCCTCCCAAACTGAAGGACGCTGTTTCATTGTAGTGAAGGCCAGTGGGCCACATAAGCTACCTAGCTCAAGCTAAGTTTGCTCGTTAGCTAGCTAACTTCTAGCTAACTGCTTCGCTAACATTAACTTCTCGTGAACAAGCTCCAGCTGACCTGACAAACTGTAACAGTAAGTGGCATTTCGGCTGCGCACTCACCTGTCATCTGTTGTGCTGTTGACCGTCGTTTTTACCCCTTATTTGAATCCCCCAAACTTTAAATAAACCAAACCAATACCTGTCCGCGTGCGGTCGTCGCTGTTGCCAGATTGGTTTGATGTTTCCCAGCCCAATAGGTCCTCAAATCCGCCTCCACTAATAAAAAGAATCCGCCCACAGATAAGAAACAATGCAAATTAGTCAAAAACAGTGTACAAGAACTATGCGAGGCAATATTACGACGGAATATTAGGGCCATATTTAGAAGGGGAAACATTTTTTTTCGAGAATAATGTCGAAAATAATGAATTTATTAGAGTGTCCTTATTTTAACAACTCTCATCCTCTAATTAATTCATTATTTTTTAAATAGATAATTTTTATACCGTTTTTAATCCAATATATGACAAAAAAGGAATTGTACATGATTGCTAATGTTTGTTATTAGCGTTTTAGGGGGGAAAAACAGCAGGATGCTTACAAAATAAGAGACTACAGATTGTTTGGGTGAGTTTAGATAATTGAGTTTTTTGTTGGTTTTTGTTGTGAAAAGTCTGACAGATCTTAGGGGAAAGGCTTTTATGGTGGCAGAAGTCTTGGTCATGTATTTATTTGCTGTCAGTGTCACTAACAAGCTTGTCTGTGCTTTTCTGATGTCATGCAGTGCCTCTATCAAGAACAGCTGACCCTAATATGCAAAGGACTCCACAAGCAAGTGCCTGTTTAGTGTGTTTAGCCTGAGCAATCACCATCCTGTAATCATGTGATAATTACACCCCATAATTTCCATTTATGAGACAAAAAACACTGAGGTAGAAATGATTATAAACCTCTCATTATCAAATGCAAACAAGCTGCATTCTACACATGGTTTGTGTCCATATACAGTAATGTCCAATCCTGTAACACTTCCATGGGCTCCACCCATCTGTCCATGCCAGTGTTGGCAGTATGTTTCCAGATGTAAACATGCATGTCGCTGAGGCTGAGAATGAGTGAAAATCAGTGAGCTTGTGGTGAGAACATGCTCAGACTGCCAAACACCTGGACAGCAAGCATCTGGCTGAAAGAGCTGTTTTCACTGGGGGGATGCTGAGGCCACTGCAGGAACTCTATATTTCTATTGACAAAGGATGATCTTTTTCAGCCAGTAGCAGGATCACTCCATTGTCGACTGAAGCAAGTTCCACAATCTGTCTCTCTACACAATGTTTCAGCTCCAGTTTGTCAGCTGACCACAGAGATCCAGCTGTTCTTAAACCACTGCAGTCTTTCCACTGAGGAATTTGACAGAATGTTTCCAATATCTTAATAAAAAGGGGTCAAGAGCTTGGGGAAGTGGCTATCCAACCCCTGTAACTGACATCATCACCCACCCTTCCTCTCACTTGTGGCCAAAAATCAGAAAACTTGTTTTTGTTTGGTCTCTATCACGACTAAGCAACGCGACATAGTGTCTGTAGCTCTGCAGAGAAAGCAGTATTTTCTAATTTGTTGGACACACTGAGCGGAGGAGAAAATTCAGAGTGAGTGCAACATCTGGCGCAGATCAAATGAACAAAACGAGGGACAGAGTTGTTCCGATTTTCTGGAATGAAATCTTGCAAAATAACTCCACTTGAAATGACATTGCAAAATTATTTGCTCCGAGAGTTTTGGGAGAATGGAGTGAAAAACATTACCTCACTTAGGGGAAAGTACACCCAGATGAGCAACATGAATGCTTGGCTAGCTGAGAAACTTTACATAACATGATGTGTACCAACACCAGCTGCCACATTCAAGAGAACACTATATGGTAGCTTAAGTCCTGCATAATAAACTGCCATAGGAACCTCCACCTGACTGATTGTATCAATTGTATAGCAATAGAGGAAACCTCTGTCTTTAATTATTCATCTTGTTTAACAGTGGACCACAAACAATACATGGTCTTCCCACAGCCCAGCACAGGCTTAGCCATGAATTATGAATTAACTGGAGGGACCTCAGCGGCAGCAGACTGTGTTTAGGGAGATGGACGACTCAGGTTTGTTCAGTCAGAACTCGTACGCTTAGTTATTTTCAAATTCTGTTAAACTGTTACAAACTGTTAAGTTTGTCTGCATCTCGTTTGCTTCATTAGAAAAGCACCCTACAGGGCACTGCATCTAATTTCATCTACCAATAGGGGCTTCTAAGAGAGCACTTTTGCTGCAGCATCAAGGGGAGATGCAGTTTATTACAACCAGGCAGCAATCTCCTGGTCAGGCCCGTAAAGCAAAGGTGGAAGTGCCTTAACCCTGCATTCTTTCAAAAGCCCAGCAGGGATCGACAACGTCAGTTGCAAAAGAAGTCTGGTACTATCTTTATCCATACAAAGTGAGACTACTTCTCACTTGATTTATTACCTCAGTAAAAATGCTCATGGAAAGATTGTGGTCTTAGTTGCTAGTTTTAAATCCTTTTCAATACAATATGATTTTTATTAAGTAAATAATGGTCCCATTTGGAAGAAAATGTATGATGAAGCAGGATATGATTTGGGATGTGGCTATCTTGTGGTTGACATTTTGCTGACACATTGAGTGCAATGTCCTCCGTTCTCAGGTGGATCCAGCCAGAGATCCACCTGTCACCTGATAGCAACTCATAAGTGTGTTGTTAGGAAATGGAAATGTTCTGGAGAAAATGTTGGCATTTCCAGGGAATGTTGTATAGGTTAACCACCCCCTTTTAGACACTGCAGCTCAGTGCCCACTCAGAGCTACAATCTGTGGCATGGACTCTGAATTAATTTAAATAAACACATTTTCGTTCATACAGCAAACACAGCATGTACAGTAAGCTACTGTTAATGTGTATCATGTGTCTGTGTGGGCTGCATGCATTGGGAACTGAGCAGTACTGACCATGCTGTACCACAAGCATATCCTCACTGCCTTATCCCTCTTATTTTATTTATGTATTATATTTATTTATTTAATTCCACATCAGCCATATGTGTCCTGTTTTATTTTTATTTTAGCTGTTTATTCTCATTTTTATCTGTTTATTGTTGTTTCTCCCTATTGCACCTTCAATTGTTGCACTCCCAATGTTGTTGTTTGTGTGTCTGTACAATGACAATAAAAACGATCTTATCTCATTTTCATGTCAGGTGGCCTTCTCCTGGCATCCTGGCATTTGCTCCTGGTTTTTTAACCACTATTGGAAGAAGGAAATAATGCAGATGAAGCAGCTTTTAATGAATTGCCTTTATTGTCACTAGTCACAAGTACAACCGCTTAAAATGATCACAGAAAAAACACAAAAACCCGGATTTGATATTTTCAGCCGAATGGTTTGTATTTTTTTTTTAATTTTTTATTATTTTAGTTAAAGTGACCGTGTGGTGAAGCTCCTTTATGCCGATGTTAAGAGTCCATATGAACCATGTGATGAGGAAAAGTAATGATGAGGTGAAATATTTAAAGGAACACTGAAGTGCTGAAGTGTCCCAGCCCTGCACGGCCCAACAAAAACACAGTGCTGTATAAAAGTAGGAATTATTGTCCCATTAATCGTTATATGAATCCCATTTAACACTTTGAAACTGATTTAATTTGTCTCTCTCGTAGGTCCATGAGTCCAAGGTGGCCAGTGAGGAGGGCCTGGAGCCGGAGAAGATCAACGGACTTGACAAAACCGTTGCGGGAGACGACTTCTGGAACTGATCCATCAGTGTGGTGTGAAACACTGGAGCCTGAACCACGACGAGGCTTTTAATTACTGTGTTTTCTAACTGATCTGTAAAGGAGCAGCTTTGTAAGTGCTGTTACACACTGATCTGACCTCTAACTTTTCTTTTTTTAATAACTGGTCTGTAGAGTCA
>CAFUXE010003110.1:240911-303066 GCA_903364295.1 Serranus cabrilla | reverse complement strand
CACTGTGCCTGGTACTGACTGACTGTAGTGAGAAATATTTGCATTCATCTTATCTTGCAAACAAGGTGCCGACTCTTGAGATTTTGTTTACGGACCTGCGAGGCGTTTCTTCTCACTAAAGAGAAAGGGCCCAGACTTCCCTTTTTCATTCTGCATCTTAAAATCACAATACTGACCAGTTGCTCCTGACTCTTCTTCTGGTTCTCAGCGTGGCGGGCCAGCTCCTCTTTAGCCAGCAGCGCGGCCTGACGCTCGGTCTCCAGGCGAACCGCCTCCTCCTCGGCTCTCCTCCGCTCGCTCTCCAGCATCATGGTTCTCTGGAGCTGGTCCTGCATCTCTGCCATGAAGAAACAGAAGAGATAAGAGACAAAGCTCACAGCTGATACTACCAGATTTTCAATATTCCAACTAGAGTTCCCAACATTTAAAACAGAACCATGTAACTCTGATTTGCTCTCTTGATTTTAAAGAATGAAGCTGGCATTGTTGAAAAATGTTCTTTTTGGGTGTCCCTTTAAATAAAGTTATACTGTAGTGAAAGAGGATAGACAATGATCTCCAACTTTTTCCCATGACTGTGTGAACTCTCTGTCACTTGTATTATTTAGGCTGTGAAACCATAATACGCTGGGATTTAAAGCTTTTAAAAACAAACATTTGGCCGCTAATTTATGAGCAGTAACTTGTTAATCATTACTGAAGAGGAAGCCCCGGAGTCACCTAATGATCTGATTATCTTGAGAGCTTTCTGGATTCAATAAAATGCTTCCTAAGGTTGGATTTTTAACAGAAACGCTGCTGGTTTTCTGCCTGTGCATGAGGATAAATTAGGAGCATTAGTAACCATCACGCTTCATGCTGCACACACAGATTACATCACAGTTAAAGTAAATAACAGATGCTTCATTGTTGCAGCACAGCGTTCGTCATCTATGTTTACAAAACAAGAAACCTGCTTTGGTAACCTGTTAACCTCACATTCACCTACCTGCATGTACAGACATACTCTAACAATTTTCACACACACACACTTCTCAGGCCTCAGTGATGCACGCTCGCTCACCTTTCTCTGCCTTCTTGGTCTTCTCCTCGAACTTGTAGAGCCTCATCATCAGATCCTGCTTCTCCCGCTCCATCTGCTCCTTCTCTTTCTCGATGGCCTCCCTCTTCTTCTTCTCCTCCTCCAGCTGGGCTCTGCAGATAACACACAGCCACCGTGAGCTCGCAGGGTTGATGCATAGTTACGGCTGACAAACGACAGTCATTGAGCCCACAAACACAAACAAACGCACACACACACAAGCCCGGATTCACCACAGGACTGCACAAGCTGCTCTGTGACCGCTGTTCAAAAACATAAACACATCTCACGCATCCATTAGACACATACTGTGTATATACTTCATGTGTAAATGTAATTTATCTCTTGCAGTGAGAAATCATTTGGCAAGACAAATCTGCTTAATAAAATCTCTTGGATAAGATCCTGAAAGAGCAGCAGGATGCAAGTAATTATATAGGAAAAAAACAATTCTTCTTAATTAACATGTTTGATATTAAGCTTATATTTAATGCTTACATTATGGTTTGCTTTCTGTCTGTTTTTAAATTATATTTAACGATGAATGAGTGTTTTATCAAGGTGAATGAAGTACATGTATTAATGGAAAAAGTCCATAAGTAAAAAGTGATACATTTAATATTTTTAGGCAGCAGAATGTGTAAATAAATGACTTTAAGAACAAAGCCGTTAATGTATTTGTTGCATTTTTAAAAGTGATTTTAAATTGTATTACACAAGCTGGACTTAATAAATGACTAGAGCAACAAAATAACTTTATTTAATCAGTCATGCAGTGTTTAATTAGCTTTGTATTTACATTGATATCTCAAGTAGACTTGTTAGGTTTTAATGTAAACTGCCTGTTTTGTCAGAGGGCCAAATATGTCTGTTGGTCCTGTTTGTCCTCCAGCTTTATTACTAATTATTCTATAGCCACCTGATGTCTCCCTCAGGGTTCAATTAAGTTTAAATGAGCCCTCTTAATGGACTCATCACAAACCATCCAGTAAGTGAATTTAGACTGTGAGCTCCTGTTTGAACCCTAACTCTGCTGCTGGTGATCTAATGGTTCACCCACTGGTATTCAGTGTGTTGTCTGCTCGCTGTTACATCACCGTGTTTGAACAGCTGGACGGGGCAGACAGTGGGCCGGCAGCTGGAGCTGAGACCGGGGTCAACACCCATTCACTCTCCGTTCAGCCAATTCAGGAAGCACATTTCCCATACTTGAGGAGGAATGTTATTGCCCAATGAGCAGAGGTTTCACTTTACATGTTGAACTGCATGAGTTGTATCTGTCGCTGGTGAAGCGGGTTCACAGCAGAGAGCGAGGTCAAAGAACTTAAAAAGTTTCTGATGGTCATTGAGCTCCGCCGTTTACTTGGTAGATACATTGTTTTGTCAATAAATTGTCAGAAAATAATTACAAATGCCCATTTTAATTTCTATCTTGAAATGGTATGTTCTAAAAGACCAACCAAAGCTAAAAAAAAATGTTTTTTTTTAATCCACAGCTATTCTGTTTATTATCATGTATGACAAAGAAATATTTTTATTAAATTCTCACTTTACACATTTGTAAAATTGCATCATAAGAATATACACATATGTTGAAATAATAATGATAATAGATGTTACCCAGCACTTCAGATGAAATCTCAACTTATATTAGAGATCGTTTTGGGATATTGTTACTTTTATCTAAAGTGAAAACTGATTTTGTTATAAAGTCAAACAATCTGCACATCTGCGTACCTCTCCCTCTGTTTCTGCTGCTTCTCCTCTCGGGCCTGGGCCTTCATCTGCTGCACCTCGATCGTGTCGGGTTTGCGGCGGCGCATGTACAGCTCGTGGTTGCCCATGCACAGCTGCAGGATGCGCTTGTTTATGCGCAGCCTCGGTGCGTAAAACACAAAGTCCTGAAATTTGGAGAAAACACACATGAGGAATTAGAAGTGAACAAAAAGCAGACTGGATAAAGAGTTCAGCTGCCTGCTCGTTGTGTTTTGCTGATAAAAGAACAAAGACTCCAGTCGTGGCTCTGAAACAGCTGCAGGGAAACTTTTAACACAGATTACTGCTACAAATAACACTAAAGACATCGGTCCACTTATAGTGAAGGTAGAATAGCCTGAGGTGCACAGAAAAGGTATATATGATGGCCCTGGCTGCTCTGTATGCGAGATCAGACTGAGGATATGTCTAATGGTTTTTCTCTCCGCTGCAGAGAAACATGATGCCACAGGTGAACTGGAAGCAGAAAGCTTAAGTACAGGCGCACAGTGTAACTTAATACACTCTGAAAGCCTCGTTTTATCTAAAGAGGTTAAAGGAGACTTAAAGGAAGCGTTTCAGGATTACAAATGTCTCCTGAAGGATTACTTACTGGAGATTTTTTGTCGATGGGCTTGATGATGAACTTCTTATCGTTGAAGGAAATGTTTCTGATTTCACTCCAGGGGAAGCCGATCTTAGGGGTCAATCTGAGGAGGGAGCACATGAACATCAGCGTTATACTGTGATACTAAACTGCAGTATGAGGATCACAATATTGTCCTTTTTTAATCATTTTGAATGAGGTAAAAGGGCAAAAATCCCCCCCAAATTACCATGTGAAAAAAGCATATTTTCAGTTTTTTTTCCTTTCTGAGAGATGCTGCAAATGATGCCAAGACACTGATTCATGCTTTGGCTTCCTCTCTCTGGTTTGTTGTTATTTTATTTTTCAAGCAAAAATGTCAAATATTCTCTGGTTTCAGATTCTTAAATGAAAGGATCCTTATCTTTTTGATGTATGAAAGCAAAGTTAATACATTTTGGACTTTTTGGTCGGAGAAAATATTTTAACCCTCTCAACCCTACAACCTGCCAGCAGATTTGAAAGGCACATTTAATAACATATAGATTTAAATTCCCAAATTACCCCATTATTCATTCAGAAACTACTTTAAACACTGAAATGATCTGATTTTCAAATTCCAACAGTCCTTAAACGTATCATGTAACCAACACTTCAGTCAGGAAAAATAACCAAATTTAAGCTTAAAATTCAGATTTTTCATCAAAATCGCTTTATTTTTGGTGAAATGTTGGTGAAAATCCATATTGCCGAGCCCTTACAGGAGCAGAAACAGCCCAAAACTGCTTTGGCTTCAGAGGGTTATGGTTACAATATCAATCACTACACGTCACATTTATCGATCATGAAAATAATCATTAGTTATTATAGTAACACAGATAGTTCGAAGTGTAATCAAACAGCAAACAACTTCAGACAGATTTATTTCAATCAATCCTCCATACTGCCGTGCTAGAATAAACCTCTCTCAGGCTGGATTTCTGTTTGAGTACGAGGGATGAATCTGGGGTGTGGCTCGCCATTCTATTGTGCCAGACAAACTGAACGGATGCCAATCTCATTCAGCACAATACAGAGTAGCACTGTAAACACCGACAAGCCGATAGTGTTGTAATCTAGAGAGGCAGCCATCCACCTCGCAGCGAAACTCCGCTGTGAAACTGTACTGCCTAAACTGGAATTTCACTCAATTACTGACCCTGACACATGCTTGTGGAATTGAGAAAACAATGTGGAAGTTATCTCAGCGGCTGAATATTTCTATCAGAGTCTTGTGGTTTATTGAGCGTGCTCTATCAATGGATTCGTGTTTGTAGAAAATATTGCTACAATGATGCGGTTTATAAAATCTTGCAGCGATTTAGGAAAGAAAAGACACGGTTGGTGAAAATACAGCTGATCTTATTAGTAAGTCTTTGGCGAATTAACTTGTAGGGAATAATAGTATTTGATAAAGCTGGCTAGTGGAGCCAGTATATTAAAAACACAAGGAATAAAAATGTGTTTTTCAGGTTCGGGTACTGCAGCAGCCTGGGTAGATTCCACAGGTTAAAACTGAGATATCGATATTTATCATGATATAGCTTGTTTTATAATTATTCAATAAATAAATAGTCTAAATAAAATAACCACCAGTTTCGGTATACTCTATATTCAATGTTAGCATAATAGCACCTCTGTGGACCAGATTTATTAAGAAATTGGAGTACTTTTTATTTACAATTTCTGTGACATAATTGTTGATCACAATATCTCGATATATCATGATATGATACCATTGTCTAATTCAGAACTTTATGAAATCTCATGTAGTCACGATAACCCTCTCCACTTTGTGACGACTAGACTACTAGAATTACTGAGCAATTACAAAGTGCTTTAGAGGAGATTTCAAAATATCAAGATGCACATTGTGTATCCTGATATAGCCTCAAATACCTCAATATCATATATAAGCCATATCGACCAGCCCTTAATAACAACAAATACAAAAGACAAGTATTTAGTTTTCTCCTGTCGTATTGGGGAGTAATGGGCAGTGATTACTGACCTAGAAAAGTCTGAGGTTACCGAGTCAGGAGGAAACAAAACTGGACTCAGTAAACACTAACAGGAACTTGCTTTGTTTCAATTTGTGGTTCTGTGCTTGTACTTCAGCTTAAGCAGTTAAACACCAACAACACAACTGTGCGAGTTGTACGGTGGACGTTGAGGACTATGAGTTAGGTGCTGACGGTGCATTCAGGCGCACCTCGTTCACACAGGAAATTACATATTTGAAAACAATGGAAAGTACATGAGAGCTTTACTGCAATTATCTGTTTTCCATTAAATGTTTATACCTTGAATTGTGGCCTGGTGCTTTCACCTACATAAAATCTAAATATTACCAACAGAAAATGATGCAAAAGAAGCAAACTTTGTATTTATCTACCACCAAAGATTTATTAATAATGTGTTTCTGCCATACTCATTTCAGCAGTAGAATATCTGATGAAAATGAGGTTTAACTGTGTGTTTAATGGTTGCTAAAACAAAACTTTGGTTCACAAAAAGCTGTCCTGTAGAATAAGCAGCTCTGTGGTTTGCAGAGCAGGAGAGAGTAAGGAGTTAAACCAGCACCAGACTGAGCCTCGGCAAAGCATTGGCTGCACTGCTGCATTGTGGGCCAGCTGCCCTCGTTGGAGAGACAGTGTTGTAGGTTCGCCTCACATTCTTAAGTGCCGCACAGCTTGAAAAACCAGTCGGCGTAGCCATGGTTACAGCAGAGGGCACCGTGGAGGAGAGGCATTTCTTTGCTGATCCCAGCGAGCACATAAAGAGACAGACTCACACAAGGAGCTGGCATGTTCTTTAACAATGTGTTTGGAGGCTTTTTACCACAGTTAAGATACAAACAGTCTAAATGAGAGCCTGGTTGAACTTTAACACAATAGCAGTTACAGTGTTTAAATCATTTAGACTTCTTAAGACAAATAATTAGCCAGTAAAGTTTCAATTACAGGCCTCACATGCTAAACTTTGTCATTAGCCCGTCACCAGCTTTCTCTATTTATTTCTTCCACTGAAGCAGACAAAGCAGACCACACGGCTTTCAACAGACGCTGCCTTGAAAGCTGCCACAGTGCAGCCAGTTTAACATGTGAAGAGCTACGATCTGGTAGCGAACAACAAAACTGCGAGGACTTTCAGCACAGGGTCAGTGGCTGAAAGACACCTGTGAGGAAGTGCTCCTTCAGCACACTTCACTCCAGTAACCCCACGGACGAGGCCACCAGCCACGGGAGATCTCAGGAGTCATTTCACCAAATACAGGGTGATTACCTCCCAAACTGTCTCGCCCTATAAACACAGTGACAATCACAACCAGGACCGGGCTGGATTCTGCCAACACCCTTCCACGTGTCTCAAAAAGTAAGTTTCCACTTGGAGCAAAAAGCCAAATAAAGAATCATCAAACCACGGCTGAACCATTTATTGAAATATATCCTTTTGTATCGCAGCTGGTTCCATGTGGATTGTAATGAATAACTATAGACGTGTTTGTTGAAGTTGAAGCAAAATTTTTAAATGCGGCATTAAAGAAAATGTGAATTTGGGACATTTCCATCAACTGGTTTAGAGCCAATAAACAAAGCCGCATAGCTGCAAATTCATTGATGGAAACACAACTTATGTTGCAAACATCAAGTAAAAATTACACATTTTTTTACCCTCCCACTTAAAAACTAACGCTCTCCCGCCCATCCAGACCACTCTATGTGCGTATGAGGTGTGTTTTTGTATCTGAAGAAGCATGAAACAGGTAAAAGTCTGGAGAGAGTAAAGAGGGGAAGCAACAAAGCGAGTTTATGTGGCTACTAGTGACTGTAGTAGTGTCCGTTCACCAAGTGTTGTTGAAATGAAGCACAGTCCTGCTGCTCTGGTGTTACCAGAGTTATCAGCTGTTCTGTCCTCCTGGAGGACGTAGCCTCCTGTTAGCTTAATGGCCCTATCAATCAGGAACGCTGTTGGTGATTCATGTTTCTGTGAAAATCATGCTGTCAAGTCTCTAATCCAGTGTGAGTAGTGAGGCAGCTGCAGTTAATCAATGTTATATATTGGCATATTGTAAAATGTTGGGTAGTGACTATGAAGAGTTAACTTATGTCCTGTTGGCTGTTTGATATGCAAGAAAGACTGTTCTAAGGAAAAGAGACAGGAAGCTAAAAGGCCGACGACTACAAATGTGCAGAGCATGGAGAGCCTCGCTTTGTGTACAAATCAACAGTACATGGAAAAGTAACTACAATTAGGCTACAGTATGTAGAGCAGCATCATGCATTATTTATTTTAATTTAACAGCTGTTACGCCTGTGTGTGCATTGCCTGCTTTGAATAATGCTGTTTTGTTATATTCAATTTGTTTATATTAGTTAGTGGTTTCTATTGGAACAATGGATAACGTGCATGGAAAGGGGGAGAAATCATAACAAGAATGTTTTTAAGCAGACATCTGTTGCAGGGATTATGAGAATCATAATCATCTCAGGGATGAATTGAGCATTGACAATTCAGCCTCAAATATCGCAATATTATTTAGAAGCCATATTGCCCAGCCCTAAATAAAAGCAAACAAATACAAAAGAGGAATACTTAGTTTTCCCCTGTCGTACTGGGGAGTAATGGGGAGTGATTAACTACAGACAC
The DNA here is from genome assembly GCA_903364295.1 of Serranus cabrilla. Lineage (NCBI taxonomy): Eukaryota > Metazoa > Chordata > Actinopteri > Perciformes > Serranidae > Serranus > Serranus cabrilla. The sequence goes on along the minus strand of CAFUXE010003110.1, from coordinate 294,955 downwards.
TGACCTAGAAAAGTCTGAGGTTAGAGCCAACACCAAGTCGGGAGGAAATAAAACCGGACTCTCGAGGCAGAAATGGAAAAAAATAAGGTCTGCAATTGTATAGCAGGGAGTTTGTGTAAATCATCTTCAGTATAAGTGGCACGCAAACGTGTACTTTGTCCTTCAGTGGGTCATTTCCATCATTCAGCACTATGTAGAGTAGTAATTGTGCCTATATAAGCAGAGGTGTGAACAATAGATGTCCTATTTAACCTTTTTCATAAACAAGAGACGATGACACAACCAGCAAAGGCACAAATTATGAACCATATTATGTGGTTTGTGTCCCAAAAACCTCAGGTTAAAAACTGATTTTTGTAGCTCAAATCTGCAAATAATGTAACTCAAACGAAGGCAGATTTCCAAAAATAAAGAGACACAAATGCAAGCAGTTGAGTTGGAAATACTCCTCCCAAAGACTATCCATTTTGCCTTCATTGTTATTCCTGTCATACTGTCTGCAGAGGAACAGGAATAGTGATGAAGTACAGACATGGACCTGGCCCAGCCAGTTTAGCTCCTGTGTCACAGGGCTGCAGCTTCTGCAGCAGCAGGCAGACACACACAGGACAGACACCAACGGCAGCAAAATAAAGTGCTTACTTGTCGTCCTTCTCATAAATGTTGAGTCCCAGCGCGTCCACTCCCAGCCACAGCTCTGTGCCCTTCTTGTTCTTGATGTCAAAGTAGTTGACTCCGTACATTTCCAGGTCCTGAGCGATCTTCAGGTACTCCAGCATGGCGTCCTCCCTGCAAGAACGCACATTAACTTGTTATTGAGATGTATTCTTATGAACTGAATGAGTGAGATGATATGAAACACACTCACTTTAACATCCCGCGGTGCTCCTCGTGCCACACCTGGATCCTCTCCTCCCACTGCTCTCTGGATAACTTGTGCTGCTCCATCACTCTGAAGAGAGACAGATCAGCTACATCACCATACAGAATCCAACAGTTTGATAAATAACATTATGGACTCTTTATTGGGTGGGTATTGCTGACAGAATACAGTGTGTGCAGTAGTGCGACCCATGCACTGTGCCCATGCGTTTCGTGCAAAAACACAATGCCCTCCTGATTTTCCCTATGTCCAGTCACAGGGCATATTTACTGTTTTTTCACACCTCAGTATCGCTCCATGTTCCTGACTTCTACAGGTGATGGCAGTTGCAGATATGTTTGGACACGCTTGTCACTAGCCAACCAAACATAACCTGCTTTGAAGCACGAAAATACCAAAAGAACACAGTCACCGTCTTGGCACACAGTTCCTGATGCACTTAGCTGCCATTTGTTTCCTGTTGCATATTTAATGATGTAATAAAGCTTACCTGGATGTGACAAAATCAATACTCTTAACCTTTAATTTTAACACATGTATGTATGTATGTATGTATGTGCCTTAAAAGCTGAATTGGCAAAAGGAGTTAACCTGAATAGGTGGGACACAAACTTGAACATACATGATTTTTGACTCATCGCTACCTAATAAAAAGTTAATCCTTCCAGGGTGGAGATTTTGGTTTTCTTTGCGGCAGGTTCAACCAGTGGGGATGAGTGCAGCTCCTGTTAAACTGTTTTAGTTCCTTCTTCCTCTAAAATGTCTTTAATTATTCATAATGACCTTATGAAACAAAGTTATTACCCACCAGTGCCAAGCGTATTTGCTTCAGTTAGTGAGCCAATTGTATCACTTCATAACATCTTGCCTTTTTATCTAGGCGTTTAAAAAAAGCTTGAATCCTTTTTCTGAACCTACTGGCTCCTCTCACCTGTGTGGCAGCAGGCGTTCAGACAGCAGGTATCCAGGCTGGTGGACTTCTTTGTTGTAGTCTCCAAATTTAGCTTGAACGGAGTAGGAGGCGAGCAGCACGGCCGTCTCTGGTGGACAGTAAACCTCGTCGCTCAGGATGCCCTCCTTCACCTGCAGGAAGAAAAGCTTCTGGGTGATGTCCTGGATCAGCTCCTCGGACACGTCCTCCGGGAAGAACTTGGACCGGAACTTGAACTGCAGTGGGTTCTCCTTCTTCACGTCCTGGGACGATACCTAGAGAGCAATTACAACATAGTTGAGGAGCATAGCAATCAAAACAAAATTAAAAAATGCAGATTAAACAGAACAATTTGTCATTTTAGGGCATTAGTATTTGTTGGCCGGCATCAGTGACTTTCTTGGAGTTTCTGCTGGTTGTGGGCAGAGCTGGGCTAGTGGTTTCCCTTTGTTTTCACTCTTTATGCCAAGCTATATCATTATGCTCAGTATATAGTTTTAATAGTATAAATCACGAAACAACTCAAATAAATACTTTGCGTCAATGTTCAATAAATTAGGAAACCGCTCACAGTTCCGCAGTTTCATGGGAACGCTGCACTTAACGAAAGCGGATCTACAGCTCTCATTTAGTGGAAATACACTTTAATAACTCTGAGCTACTGTAGGTGTTTACACAATGTGCCTCTTCCTCTAATTTCAAAACAGGAACCAAGCGGTCTTGATGGAGAGAATGGGGCCGGGAATATTCCAGTTTGAGCGAGGCATTGTGCTGATGAGCAGCGTCAGCAGCACACACTGTACGGTTTACTGCTGCTGACTGAGGCAGGCACAGTTCTCTCTCACTGACCCTTGTTTATGATTATAGAGTGCAAACAGGCAAATTTAGAAGTTTCTCGAGATAGAGTTGCATAGTTTCCTAAAATGAGATTAGATAGAAACAGTCTTAACCTATTCGCTAAATAGGTCCACAGTTAATGCTCTACTTTTAAGCATAAAGGCCACTTGAGTCAGATCAAGGTAAACTCAAGGTTTAGATTTTACAGTGTAGTTTTTTTAAAGAGTTCTCCAAACATTTTACTGGCTCTCCTACAGGCTTCCTTCACCTTATTCAAAGTCAAAATCAAGCACTTATCCAGCACCTTACAGCTGCTGTAAATCACATATTTATATACAGTACATAAACCTGACAATGTAGTATAGTTCAGTACAACTGTTCTGCCATTAAGTTTACTTCTGTGATGCCTTTAGCGGAGTCTTCGTTATTTTGTATGAAAGGCAAAAGTTATTCAGCTCTCTTCCACTTTTTATTTCTTAAACTAAAAAGTTAATTATTTGATCAGATGGTGAATTATTATGAAATTAATACAACTACAGTCCAAAGCACTTACATGTATATTCTTTAAAATCCAAACCTTGAAAACACCACATTAAAATTCAAGTGCTTTCAAGGTTTTTTCGGCACCCATACAAACCCTGCTGCTATAACACTGTCTTAGTGGATAATGGATGCAGCAGAACCATATATATATCATCTCTTTTTTTATTCCACACATTCATCTTCCTCGTCAAAACCTGGGGCCTACATTATCCAAAATGCAACTCAGCCATATCGCTTCAAGTGACATCACTTGAGGCAGTTTGTCTGATTTTTAGAGTTCCTTCTGGAGACACAAAAGGTTTTATACATTTTTTCCACATATGAAGAAGAACTCCTGACTTTTGCACATCAAGGTTTGTTTGCAGAGTTCTCCTTCAAGAGAGTATTGATGCAGAACCACCTGGTCTACAAGTCTGCAGGGGTTCAATGATCATATGGAAACTGTGATCCCAACACACCCTTAAACATCAGGAGTTCTGCCTATTGGAGACATGACTTCTTCATTCCTCTGGTCTATTTGCTATTTGCAGAACAGATTTAAGGAGCTGGATTTGAAGCAGCTTCAGGACTAACGGTTAGTGAAGGTACAGAAACCTGTGTTTGCTCAGAGACAACACGGACAAACTGAAGCAGTTCTGGTTCACAGAGAGTTCACTCTCTTCTAGTCAAATAATTCACCTCCAGCTGATTACATGTGGGGCTCTGACCACCAAGCAGACAGAGACCAGACAGACAGAATAAGCTGCCAAGAACAACCATAATACACAATGTACATACATACATCATATATAGGTTCCACTGTTATCTTTTATCGTGTATAGACTGTCTTATCTGGTATTGTAAAGTGTCCTTGGGTGACTTAAAGCCACTTGTAAATAAAAAATGTATTATAATACAGTGGCTACTGATTGACTGAAAAGCAAACAGCAGAGCTCAAAGAAAGAATGCATTCGCTCTCTATTGTTTACTCCATAGGGAGAGGGAGAGCTGCTGAGTGCAAGGACCATGAAGGTATGTAGGAGGTGGGTGTCATAATATGTAACAAATTATACAACTTATATTGTGAAATAACTGGCATGACAGTATGAATACCCCTCATGATTTAACAGACTTAATAAGCGTTGAGACAAAATCAAACAAAAAACATATTTTTTCAGATGGATCTTACCTTTTTGTCCAGCTTTAGCCAAGTGTAGTACCCTTTGGCATCCATATACTGAAGCCCGAAGTACCAGACCTCACGTAAGCCGATGGTTTTAACCACCTGCACAGAGAAAAGAAATGTCTTAACACACAGTAGGGCTGCAACAAATTGCTTTTTGACCAATCAATTAATCATTTGGTCTATGAAATGTAAAAAAACTCAACCAGTTTCCAAGTAATGTCTTTAAATGTCTTGTTTTGTTGGTCTGAAAGTCCAAAAACTCAAATGTACCCAGTGCTACAGTAAACCTGCTCATTTAAGAAGCTGCAACCTGGCCATTTCTCATTATTTCCACTTGACAAATGACTGAAAGAACTTATCAGATTTAAAATAGTTGCTGCTTATTTTATCTTTTGAGCAATAAGATAAACACCAAGGAAAGCCCTAGTGTCGGTTTTCCACATCACCTGGATACAATGTGAAATGTAAAAAGTCTATCAACACCCTCCAGACGATAATTATTTTTCCCTGAACTTCTCCATAGATGCTCTTCCAGGGAAACAGACCGTGTGATGGTGATGCAACTGTGATAGTCAACTCAAAGAGATCACACCTCAAAAACAAGGCAATTTTTTTCCAATAAACATCAATGACTCACTGATGGTTTTCTTCCAGAGAAGCGAGGAGTTGTAAAAAGGCCTTTGAAGGCCTTACAGATGCTGGCAAAGCCTGAAGACTCTAACCTTAGGGTGACATACTCAGGTACCAGACTAATCTGACTAACAACCCTCATAGTGTTACACATTCCCAGGCCTGAGTATGGACTTGGCTACAGTAATGAGACAAACAGTCAGCTACTGCCAAGGCAAATAACAGTACACTTAATGGTTGGTTGAAGCAATATGGCAAATATATGTTCCTGCCTGGACACATGCCATCATGAACTTATTCTGATCCAACCATTCATTCATCATTTTTCTTCCATCAATGGTAAGGCTGATGTGTTTCACTGCAAACAAACCACTCCAGAGTCCAGGTGGAGACCAGATGAGACCATCCTCTTTAGGAGATTTCAGACCACTTGTTTTGCCCCAAATCTGAGTGCATTTTCTGTGTCAACATATACCAAAACAACCCAAACATAAAAGTGAAACGCTTCAGGTTTCGAAACAACTGGCCCCAGCAAGCAAGGTGTGAATACACCACAAGAATGGCAATGAGGCTGCAATTAATGATTCATTTCATTATCAATATGCAAATTATTTTCTTTACTCGTTGATTAAATGTTTGGTTTATAAAATATCAGAAAAAGGTGTCACCTTCAAATAGCTTATTTTGTCCGACCAATGCCCAATAATATTCGGTTTTCTATTAAATCAAGACAAAGGGAAGAGTAAAGCCTTACAACTGACAAGCTAGAGGTCAAAGAAACAATGATCAAAGTTGCAGAATAACTCTATATCTATCGTCTAATCAATCATTTTAGCTCTTGCCAGGCAAATGATGAATCTTGCAAATACGCAAGACTAGAATATTCTAATCGAGTGAGCCAACATATTTACCATCAAATTAAGCAGTATCACAAATTTCACTTTGGTAACCGTCAGAGTTTTCAACAACACTTTGTTAAATTAAAAGTACTTTCTCCACTTGAAGTAACACTTAGCTCACATCTCTCTGTTGCAATATGCCAAAGCACACAAGAGCGTGACGAGCGCTGCGTTCTAACAAAGTGGTCCTATTGTCACGGTCAGAAGGAGTGATACTGTATAACAAGGGCGTGCTGCATGACCAGCATCCTGTCTCTGACTCAAGGAGCAGACTGAGAGGACCGGAGCAGAGCGGCAGCGGGAGTCTGCTGTTACATTCTGGCAAAACTGCAGCAGCCAAAACTCCTCATTATTAACGTCTAAAAGCCAGATTATGAGCACAGTTTTAATTTCAACCGCACTGGAAAGCCTTAAAGAAAGTTTTTAAGATCAGCAATTTTTTTTTCAGCCCATTTCTGACTGTGCAGCAGAGGCAGAAAGTGAAAACCCAGTTATAGATCTGGAATAATCACTTGTGCAGCAGGAGGACCGACCATTTTCCACTGGGCTTCTGGGGAAAACCTCAACGACCAGAAGCTCTTTATGGCCTTCGGAGAGGCAGAGCCATTTTCCATGTAGAAATTCATGTTTTTGTGTGGATGTGCATGTGCTGTTAAGTGGGAAAATATCTGTGCCGGGGCCCTTTTTGAGTGCATTACCGCCAAATTCCCCACTCAGTCACCAGGTGAGGTGTTAAGTTGCCTGGGTGAAGTTTGAGTCAACAAGACTCAGGCCAAGCCCATTCTCAATGATAAGCTGCAGCCAAGGTTAAAATTAAAATCAGACTCCCCCCTTTTAGTGGCCGACACAAAATACAGGGCAGGCTGACCTGTGGGAGTAAAAAATGAATGGCTTGGATTCAGGGAAGTTTTCTGATGGATTGTATTTAGGGCAACAACAACAAGCACTTAGAAGGGGGGCCTGAAATGAGAGAGGCTGCCTCTCACCTGTACTGAAACTCATAAGGCTTCAGAAAACAATCCGCCCTTTCATGGTGGTTTTGCTTCGGGGTCTTCGGAGTGAGAGGTGGAGAAACAGAGTGGGCTACCGCTCAGATTCCCAAATGAGCCTAAATGATTTTCTCAGAGGATAAACCATGACAGAGAGGCTTGGAATTGACAGGGAGGTCACAATTTAACAACATTGTACTTTACTTGACAAACAGAGAGACTATAATATGTTCAGGATGTTATTAAAGCTAAACACCTGCTGGCAAAGGATACTGAAAATAGTACAGTTCATTAAAGGAGGATTAAATCTGAATCTGGGGATGCAGGTTTAGTTAACCGACGTCGCAGCAGGTTGTTTGGCAGGCTGCCTTGACTTTAATGGTCTGCCGAGAACTCGCAACACCTCAGATATTCGTTCGAAATAAGATTAATTAAAACACAGTCCAATGCAAGACTGCAGGCTTCACAAGGTTCAATCTAAAGATTGTTTTCATACCACATGAAACATAATTTATTACCAGTTTTCACAGTGATATGGCGTGACAGCATGATGGTAAACCAGTAGGGAGGATAAAGCGCATAATTATTCATTATTACATTGCATTCCTTCAGTGCTTACTAGCAATAAATACCATCAATGCCTAATGATATAATTAAATATTCTTACACAACCGGGCGAGGAAAAATTATGAAAAGATAAACCAGTTAAAAGGGATTAATATCTTTAAATTCAGTTCAGGTAAAGTTTGACACTCCTATTATGAGCCTCCTGCCTTCTGTCAAGGAAAATATAAAGAGGAGAAGTCACAGCATCAAATGGAATCATATCAATGGTACAAAACGTGCAGCGTAACTGGAGCTTCGATGGTGGAAAAAAAAATAAAGGGATGTTTTTCTGCTGAGGTGCCCATTGACCCTGTGATTTCTACTCTTCTATAGTGAACTAGAGAAAATATTTAAGGTTTCTGTAATTTAAATGCAAGACTTTAATATCCTCCAAAGCTTTTTCTTTGTTGAAGAAATGGAATTGTATTTTTTTAACCTGCAAAACTGACTCAAATTGAATCACTGTAACCTTATTTTCTGTCTTGATCTTCATTTCACATGCAGATTACCATTTTATTGACATTTGTATATTTATTGCATTTATTGATTTTTTTTGTATCTTTTTATCCATTGTATCCAGCCTTGGAATAAATAAATCCACAGATATGAATCAAATCTAGAGGCCACATTCTTGTTACAAGCTCTTATAAGCAGAAGCAAATGTCAACTTCATCCTGGCAATGATTAAAACAACATGTAAAATATTTGCAGTCAGGTCGAAGTAGCTAAACCTTTCAACAAATTCTTAAGAGCCGAGTCACCACCCACTTCAGACTCGTTTTAGGTTGGAGGAGCAAAAGTTGCAGCGCCGCATATGTACAATTAGCATGCCTTCAGCCTGCAGCCTTGTCTTACAGCCATCTGACAGAGAGTGAAAGTTTCTCCGCCTGCTTTATGGGAGCTCGGGCCCTGTGGCGAGAGAGAGGAATGCCACTGGGCTGAAACAGCATTACTCACTTCATCCTCTGGGCTGAGTAACGTGGAGTCCTCCAGCTACTGAGGAGGGGAAGGGAGGGGTTCACCCAGCCGGGCCCCAAACAGAGACCAGCACAAAGATGAAGGAGCGTGTCTCGTGGTGGTGAGGGGGACAGTGGGTACTGCCCCAAAGGAAACGAGTCTATTACTGTCAGACCACACAGTAATTGTGACTGAACAGTAAAGGGAGTGTTTCAAAGTTTTATATCTATGAATAGTTCTGCAGCACAGATCATGCAGCATGATCGCTCTCCTGACTTGGACGAGCTTTGCAGTCATTTCTGAATGCAACTTTGACATGAGTGCTGGGTGTATAAGTGAACTAGTTTCATATTTTGCTTCTAACACCTGTCAGCCAAATTATTCAGACTTGGAATCAGTTCAAGACATTGTTCAACTGTTTAAAAATGTTGCCGTGTTTTCAACATCAACCCTCCTCCTGCGTTTAACCGAAGCAAACCAGTTCTCAAGAGGTGAAAGCCTTTGAAACCACAACCACAGGAGAGAGAATCTGGAGTTTGGGGTCTGAACATGGCAAACAAACCAAGTACAGACAAAACTAACCAGTACATCTACTGTAAACCACCACTGCTGTGTGGCTCAAGTCAAAATGAAACCAGCAGCAGTGACTACTCATATGGAAGTGAAACTGAGCGAGGGTGTGTAGGGGAGTGGCAGGAGTTTCTCTTTAAGAGCATGAACGTAGGTTATGATCATCGCAGACCACATGGGCCACGCCAGGCCTCACACTCGCCCTGGAAATGAGCTCACTGCTGTTACTCAGCATTTCCACACAGAACCTGTCGAACGCTGTGTGAGCGCGCTTGTGTCCCTGCAGCTGATTACAGCCAAAGCAGACGTTTAAAATTAAATCAGGCCGTCGGGTCGACGGATTTTAAGGACACGACCACTAAATGTGGTGACGCTGTGAGCGGCTGCTCAGACTTCAGACAAGGTGTGTAGCTCCGTACGCAGTTTCCCGTGCTCAAATTAGTCTATTGTATCTTTGCACTAAAATAGAGCACTAAACTGTGTCTGACACTATCACAGGGAGTGAGTGATTATCTGAGGCACACCCCACTGAGAGCCATTCTAACAAGTAGGCGGGGGAATTCACCAACACCTATAAATAGGGAGACGTCAAAGGCGAATATCTGGGTCCTCAGTTATTCCATCCTACAACAAAACCACACATAATGTTATTATTTCTCAAATATCATAAGTGCTGATTTACTCAAAACTAGCAAAAAGAAATCCATACAGAAGCAGCTACATCAACATCACACACATAATACAACACTTTTTTTAAATAAAGCTGTCACTCTGGTTATTTTTAAGACTTGAATGTTCGACATGATGGGTGAATCCCCTGACATGAAGCCACAACACTCACAGTCGGCAACACTTGCCATTGAAAAACGAGTTATACAGGAAGTGGCTAAAACAATGCCTTTCCTCCCCCGGTGCTGTCACACAGCCTCAGACGAGCTCACGCTAATGACATGTCATCCACATTTGGATTTCAGGTACTTGGCTTCACAATAGAGTTTTATGACGAGAGGAAACGTGTTAAGTTAACAGAAAATTGCTTGCTTGACAATATTGCAAGTGACCAATAACAGAAGGGCACAAGGGCCAGGAGCTAAAACACAGAACCACATGCTACTACTTCAAGCTATTACATAACCACATCCGGTGTACTGGACAAACATTAACACACTAACTAACTAATTCAACATTAAAGTGGAACATAATTTATAGAAAGTGTTTCAATAAACAATACATTAATTTTCAAAGATATCATAAAATGTGTCAAACCTTAGGGATTCAGTTTTAATGTTCCCATTATTGAGACCACACCTGACTTCATTCACTAATGCCATTAATCATTAGTTTAATAAATGTCTCAAGTTCCCTTTGTTCACTTATGTTAAGCTGCCATCTTTAATCAGAGGAAACCATTTATAATAATCCCTGAACCTCAGCGGGACGACAGAGACTGATAAGGACACTCGAAGCCAAAAGCTCCTGTAATCTCGTCTGTGGGAGATAACTTTTCAGACCTGGATGTAATGAATGGAAAGAGCTTTGGGGGGTGGGGGGATGATAATGAGGGCCGACACTTTCTCCTTTGCTAACGCAGACGGACCTCTGTCAGTGACGTCAATCCAGTTAGTTAGATGATGAAGGTTGTAGCAGTTTGGATGATAAAATTATAGAAGCAGCAGCAGTAGAAATATCAAGAAACGGAAGGGTGTAACTGGGCTTAAAACACAGATGTGAGCTAATTAAAGTTCATTATTGGAATTTTTTGATAGATAAAAATATGTCCAATTAACAACAAACACATAATCTGTACAAAGAGCAAGGTGAAAGTGACAGTTTGCTGTTTTATGGAGAGTTATGGGATTAAAATATTTATTTTCCAGGACAAGTACCTTCCTCGATTCACCGCTAGGCAAAGGAAAGGGATGACACCCAAGTGATATTGATGACATATTTAAAGGTCAACACAGAACTGATGTGCACTGTACCTGGTCAAACAGCTGCTTGCCGGTGGTGCTGGGCTGGATGGCAAACTCCAGCTCAGCGTCCATGGTGGTGACGCGAACATTGACCTGTGGAAAAACATGAGAAAACGGGAGTTCAAAAGCTGACCCGGAGCAACAGAGAGGTTCACATCAGTAAGGGCCTCTGCAGACTGCAGAACACTGCTTTGGTGTGTGTGTGTGTTTGGTAAGGGGGTGTATTTGCAGAGTAAACATGCAAGGCTCTGTGTTTATCTCTGCTTTCTCAGAGCCAGGCGGACTGATTGAAGGGAATTCTCCTGCAAAATCCGAGGTGTTTTTGGTACAAATATTCAGTGATCGCTCCAACTTTTGATTAAAAAAAGAACATACAAGGGTCGGAACACTGATTCCACTTTAATTTAGTAAACTAAAAAGAGGCACCGTGGCTGTTTTTCTGAATGGCTACACTGAAGAGAGGCGGACTAAAATATGGCAGCTACTTCAGTCATTCACTCCCATTCACAGGAAAAAGGCACGTCTTTCAGTTCTCTGGTTAATGATTGATCAGAGCGGCCTGTGCATACAAAAAAAGGTGGTCCAGCTAACTAAAACCTGCTTTATGAGCAAAGAATTTAATGTCCACTTACAGTGATACACCCAAGTGATTAATATGTGATTTCAAAACCATTACAAACAGCATGACACAGAATAATGACCACTGACGTCAACCTCGTCCCATAATGGAGTGAAACAATATTCTGTATTGTAAGTTTGATTAGTAATCAGCAAATGGCATCTGGATTTCACACAAAGGCCATGAAACAATGCACAAATATTTACAATAGCTGCTTTGAGGTAATGCTCAAACTGACTCTCCTCTCTGTGGGTATAATGTCAAATGTCTCTGGTATTTGCGGGGGTTATGAAAAGACCCTCAAAGTATTGACTGAACTTATTAATGCACAGTGAAAAGGAGACAAAGGGGGCAGTGGACACAGAGTGAGGACAGAGAGAGCCTGCTAACAGAGCCCTCCAGTGACATCTTTCATCTCCAGCCCATTGTGAGCAGCGCTGAACAAATTCAATGACGCCCACTGGAAAGGGGATGTCTGGGCTGCAGCAGAGACTAGTCTGGTGATTCAGAGCTCCTATGAAGCTATATGCAGGCTGAGCAACTAACTGACAGGCTTAAATCCTACAGAGAGGGCAAATCCAATCACAGCATTGGATGGAAAGCGCCTCACCACAGTGCTGTCCAGGATATTGTAAGAACACGATAGTCTAGACAGTGGATTTTCAAGGATGTCCCATTTTTTTCAACCGTGTGTCTGATGCTTTCAAGTCTGGTTAGCAGACTCACTTGGGATCAGGATTTGTGGCATGGCAAACTTTGCTTTACCAACAAAAACTCAGAGCCACAAAGAGTTCGCAGCTCTGTCCTGCAGTGCCACATGTGCAGACAATTTGAAACTTTTGGAGACCAACGGGGGAAGCTTATTCCAGCTTCAAGTCACGGCTAAAAAGCGGGGGAAGGAGGGGAAGCACTGCATTTACTTTACACAGCAAAACAAAGATCTCCTTTCAGCTGCAGTGCCCCAGCAGTCCCTCACTATCATCCTCTATACTCCAGTGGAGCCAGACTTACTGAAAACTACCACAAAATAGCAGCAGAAGTGATCAGAAACGACCCTAATAATTGATATTTTGAGCGCCCACTTCTGTGTTTTGGCAGAAACGGCTCTGACAGATTTGGGATGCTTCTCTCAACATCACAGTCTATATTTACAGCAGTTACAGATGGAGTACCTAGAAAAAACACACCCTAAAACCAGCAGAGAATGGAATATGTGAATGTGTGGAGCAGACAAGCCAACAGAAACCACTGAGTGAGTGATATCTGATCTCAAAGTAAGTCCTCCAACGGTAACTCACAATAAACTGAGGCCATTCAGAGCGCTAAAGAAAACATGACACATATGCTAAAAATACACCGGGCAAGGACCCAGAGTTCCACAATGAGCAACTTTAGTCAGAGGAAAGTACAGGGGCTCATATTAACCGTATGAACGCCTGCTTCACGAGTCATAACAGTAATAACTGACTCAACATCTTCTGCTACAGGGGCTGTGGTTCCCGCTACTAATCTAATTTGTGATAATGACAAAAAGCTTGTACACATTTTCACACTTCTGGTGGAAGGTACAAAGTTTCAGTAACCAAGAAGCAATAACAACAAGTAACACACAAGCTCTATGGTAACACCGGCCATGCAGTAGAAACAGAAGATTACAGTACTGAGGACCGGAAAGAAGTGTTTAAGTTTGACATTTTGGCTTTATTGCCAAGACTCAGATGACTAGACTGATGCCAATCTCATGTTTGTATGGAGTACTGCTACAGCCAGCAGCTGATTAGCTCAGCATTAAGATGAAAAAAAAAATAGGGTTTCTCCATCAAAAGGTAACAAACCTCCTATCAGTACATCTAAATTTAACCAGTTGACATACTGACTTTTGTTTAAAACTGAGTCTCTGTCTGTATGTCCTTTCATTTTCTCGACAACTGTTTATCTGATCGACTTCACACTTGGTATGTGTGTCTGAGGACCCGAGAAAATGTAGTGTCAAGTAGGAGGTCTTGAGATCTGCTGAACATATTTATTAATAGCGTCATTACACTGTGTAGTGTAATGACAGGTGGCCCCTATCAACTGTTACAACTCTGAACAACATGCTGGGTACAGATCACTCTCTGTCCCTCGCTACAGTACATTAAAAAACAGCATAAATGAATTTGTTGCCGGGTAATAGCCTGGTCCCAAATATCACAGCTGCCTAGCCGTGTAATTACCGTTAGTAGGGGACATGTCATGTCAGCTGTTTCCCCGTTTCCAGTCTTTAAGCTAAAGCTACGCTAACCGTCTGCTGGCTCTAGCTGTATATTCCTTGTGCAGATGTGGGAATGGTATTGACCTTCTCAACGCTAGAAAAAACAGAGTTTTCGAGAACATTATTCCATGCAAATGACAGCATTTTAAAGCTTTAAAATATCAAAGTCCCAAAAAGAAATGAACAAATATGAAACAGAAAACAAGGACACAAGAAAGAAAAAAAAAATCAGTGATCTCTCAGTTGTTCTGGAATATATCCCAGATCTACCACCCTAAGATACTCAGTAATAAATCAATTGGTAGAAACTGTTCTCTAAATTAATCAATCACGCCATTCCTCAAGAATGTCAAATATTTCCTATCTCTAACTCGCCCCTCCCTGTCCCATACGATATGACCGGGACATCCTGTCTTCAGACATTTCAATGGGGAGGTTAGTTAAAGAAATGAGGTGGTCATCACCTCCGTAGTTAAACTGTGAATAGGTTGCACCACATTCTTCAGTGAAGACCATTCAATATTTAACCCTCTGCATAGTCTGCATGGCTTTACAAGAGTCTTTTGCAACAGGAGTCACCATGGGGAATTCACTGAAACGGTCTGAGGGCAATATAACCATAAACAACTGCTATTATTTGAGAGTGGACAAGGAGAACACAGAGAACAGGCCCATTGTGCCCTTTATTTAGGTTTTAGGAAGTGACACATGTATTTCCGCAGTCAGCATAACGTGCATTAACGTAATTGAAAAATGAGGCTTCAAGGACATTTTTAAATCTGTGAATCAGGTCTCGAGGGTGTTCCAGGCATGACAGAGTTATCAATTATTTAAAGGAACAAATACTAACAATGGGATTGGACATTAAAAGGAAACACCCGTCCATGTTGATCGTGGCCACGCCTTGTATGGTTTGTGTCACTGGGCTGTGACAGCAAGAAACAGGATTCTGGGAGAGCCAAGGAGCGTTATCCTTTACTTCTGACAATGTGTCATTCAGATAAGTGAAACATGAGTCACATAAGCACTAATACAGGAGCCTTAACTACTCCTCAAATCTGGTCCAATGTCCTGCCGCTGGGCGTCTTGGTCCTCAGTCATAAAAAAAAGGTTTCTCTTTTTCAAACAATGTTGGAATGTTTGAATGCATGCCAAGTATCTGAAGTGAAATAATTCGGTCTGCCTGTGGGTTTCTGTGCCAGTTAGCATCAAATTTAAGACAAGTTAGCGCTTTTATTCTTTGATCTTCGCTTTTCAGGAACGGCAGTTACTTTACAGTTAAATTACTCAACTCTGTCATAACTTTATATTAGGTTTTCATGACCGCATAACCTCATTTGGTGGCAACTTTGCATTTTATTAGACAACACATGGTGGTGAGCAAAGACAGAGGTGGTCAGGAGTCTATGACTTCAGGTATAGTACATGGCAGATATCTTACACCAAAAACCATTCACCTTGAAAATACAGGTGCATTTAGGGGTCTTACCCCCCCCAATGATTCTTATATGTTGTATGAGTATTGATTAAACTAAATCTTAAACTTTGTGTTTTTCTTCAAGACATTCCTACCGGTTTAATGATGATAGTTTTCACAATATTACATTAATATTGCATGAGAATTAGTCAATTAACAAGGTGCAAAAACAAGACGTTTTAGAGGGAAAGACGTAAATTTGCGTATCTATTATCTCTATTATATATCATGTTTAACATGATCCTAAATAAATGAGCAGGGAATTAAGCTGAAGCTGCAACAATTAATAACTTAATTGATCAACTGTTTTGAAAATGCTGAATTATTTCCCAAATATGACAATTTCCCTTTGGATTTTGTATCCGACTGTAGCTTTGGGTGTTTGCATGCCTTTCCTACCACCCCCTGCCTCGCACACTTGTGATATGTTTCCGGTAAGAGGCTTAAGTCATGGACACTTGTCAAACCAGTAACCTAATTACTGACTTTTCAAAGAAATCCAAATATGAACCCCTATTTACATATCTCACCAAGGCTGAAAGTGAAACTCAGCATTTGCAGGATTACTTAGAGTGGGCGAAGCTTTCAACATCAAAGGAGCAGCTTCATTAAAACAGACTTAGTATCCCCTTTTTTTGCTACAGCATGTTGCAAAAGACGTTGACAGTCATGAGGCCACGTATAAAAAAATTAAATGTCAAGACCTATATTCGTTTCTTGATATCATGGAAAAGAAAACAGTCGGACATTAACATCCAGAAAGGAGGTTTTGTGGCAGCTGGACTCGGTGTGCCGCCGCTATCAGACAGTAATGATGTCATTTCCACAGCGGCGCTCATGACAACCATGAGGCCATTCTAAACAAACCGACAACACACTTTATGACACTGACCGGGGCTTTAGTCACTGTCATCACAATACACTGCTCTGTTCAGTAGCAACCTGTCTCTGTCATGTCTGTGTCTTAACAGCAATTTATGATTCAGAGTCTTTCTTTTTTTTTGCTCAAATCTTTCCATATTTATCCTGTTTTACAATTATCCAACTTTAGTACCTGTATGTTTGGACTTGCTATTCCACCTTTTAGGTACAGAAAGGAGGATAGAGAAGTGTTTCTTCTCACTCATAGCTATGGCTTAATCCTATCCATCATACTTCTCTGATAGAGTAGGACACACATTGGCTGCTATGCTAGAAATTTCCAAACAGCGAGCTAAGGGAGGGACATGCATGTGCAGCTGCAGCTGTACAGTATGTTAATAGCTGGGGTGGGGCAAAACGAGTCAGGAATAATTGAGAGAAAAAACCTGTTCCAATGCATGGGACATCATCAAAATAATGTCTTTTTCTGACAATGAAAAGTCATTATATACTGTAAGTCACCACGTCACATTTTAACCAAGACGCCGAGGTGAATATGAGAACCCGACGTTTACGTGGGAAGCAACCTCAAATTTCACCCTGGAAAATGACTTCAATAGACTAAGAAAGAAGCCTGTATTCATCATTACCAGCTCCTGAGGATATAAACATTTTCCACCCCCCTTGTTTGTGATGTTACACAAGTGTACACAACTATAGAGAATGATGTCAAGGATCCTGTGACTATGACTGCTAATACTGTAAGCACATTAAAACAGTGGTTAACTGTCCATGCTGGGAATATAAGTCTCATAATTATTTTCTAGCTGTGGGGCAAAGTGGGTGATGCTCATGGAAACATAAGAGACACCCTGTGGATATGAGAGGAGCATGTGATTTTAGCAGCACACCCTATGCTTAATGACAAAACCTATACATGCATTCATAATCAGTCCAGTGAGAAATGACATTGCTCTGGTTGAAATCCAGTCTATAGACATGGTCCTGTTCAGTCTGAAGCCCAGTGTTGTTTCTTTCCGGCTCATTGACAGAGTTCAAATGAAGTGACAACTTAAATACATGTGTTTAAATCGACATGTCAGTCTAATGTTTCACTCTGCTTGGAAGTTGAGGAAACAACTGTGCCAGCATCACCTTAACGTCTGTCACTCCCAGGAAATGATTTAAAGGTTTCTCAAAATGAGCTAACAAAAAACACACAGTTAAAAGCCAAGCATAAACTAATAACTCTCAGACCTCAACAATTAAATTCTGATTCAAGGACTCAATCAGTTATGACATTTCCACACTAAATACTGATAAAGTACTAGCATCAGTAAGCTAACACTCACTGTTACACATTTCACAGTTGATCCAAAATTTTAAGTACTGTAACTATAATTTAAATTAGCTAGTTAGCTTGATTTAAACGATAAAATACTTCCTAAAACAGAGAATTACACTGACTTTAGGGCGTTTAGTCGTCCCTTAGCGTCACCTGTCGTGTTTCAGTTAAGCTTGACCACATAAAGCAGAGATACACCGAGCAGTGACTGAAAATATCAATAAATTAAACGGCTAACGTTTCTTACCGCTTTAGGCATTTTCCGGTCCTTTTCCTTGCTCTGTGCGAGGAGCTGTTAAATAAAAAAGAGTTTCCAAAGAAGAGAACCAGTGCTCCGTGTGCCTTCCTGGAAAGAGAGAAAGAGGAGAAACGAGTTTCAGCCACTTCGGCGTTACTTAAACCCGGTGAGAGCAGCTCGGCACTCCTGCGGGCGACAGTCATCAGGATGAATCACCGCCACAACCACCAAGCTAACGGCGGCTAGCTAGCACAACACCGGAAGCTGCCCGGGCCGAACTTCAGAATAAAAGCACAAGTCCGCTCACCAATGTTCATTGGTATAAAACAAATGCTTTTTACACTTTACAAGTCATTATTTCCCAAATCTTGACCATGGCAATTGTTCATTTATTTTAAGCTTCTAAAAAAATATTTTGATAATCCATTTATCGATAAGACCAACGTATATGCAAATTGCCCAATGTGAGAATGTTATGCTTACATTTTTTATTAATTTATTCATTACCCAACCAATTATCCAACCTCAGGTCGCAGGGGGCAGGAACCAATCCCAGGTGACCGGTCCCAAGAGCCAGGGTACACCCTGGACGCTTGACACATAGACATAGA
The DNA here is from genome assembly GCA_903364295.1 of Serranus cabrilla. Taxonomy (NCBI): domain Eukaryota; kingdom Metazoa; phylum Chordata; class Actinopteri; order Perciformes; family Serranidae; genus Serranus; species Serranus cabrilla. The sequence goes on along the minus strand of CAFUXE010003110.1, from coordinate 276,567 downwards.
CAATCATTCATACCTATTGGCAATTTAGAGACACGAAGTATTGGCCCATTACCACTTATTTAACTTGGTCAGACGTTATATTAAATAACATTTTTGGGGTTTGAAATTGTTGGTTGCACAGAACAAGTTATTTGATGCAATCACTTTATGCTTAAGGAATGTTTAACCGTTAATCTTTTAATCTTTTAATCTTTTCTCATTGTTTTTTAATGTGTTCCCAAACAATTAATCAATAACTTAAGCAAAAAACATACAGACTAATTCGTAGAGTACAAAATTATTAGTTGGAGCCCTATTGATTAAGAACATCATTGGCATTGATAGATTGAATAATCTAGTCTAGTCTATTTGAATGTATTGAAAAATACCCTTGGAATAAATCTCAAAGCCCAGGATGACATATTCAGTCAACCAAAAGTCCAAAACCAAAAGATACTTGATTTACATTATTATTTAGCACAGAAGAGCAGCACATTCTCACATTCACTAAGAAAATAGTAAATGAAAATATTTGGCATTTTTCAAGATATGACTTCAAATAAATTATTTAAAAATAGCTATCAACTCACTAACGAATATGTCTACAAATAAAAAAAATGGTTTGGTCAATACTTCTGACAACAACCCTGTTCTACTGCTTATCTCTCTTATAAAACTAATACTGTAAAACCATTTAGTACAATTTATTTATCATAACCCTTGTGTAATTGGCACCCTTAATTACTTTATTCTGAAATTTAACAGCGGAAGTCCTGCAGTTCTGTTCCACCTTGACCCTGTTGAATCACGCACACACCAGGCAGGTTAAATATGGTCCTCAATGTGCCTCACCCACTGGTCATGATAAAGTTATAATCCCCACCCTTGTCCCTTTTTAGTCTTTTATTTTGACGCCTTCCGTTGCTAACAACCCCTCACCCTAATTCAGATTAATGGAGGCCATTTTTACCTTTCCTAGTCTTTATCGCTCACTAAAGTCGCTTTAAGAGGTAGAGAAACTACGTTGCAATACATTACAGACGGTCAGGGTCACTGCCCCGGTTGCGAACAGTATTTTTGAGGTTTATACATTGCTGAAAATGTAACAAAGTGGTGATTTTCAGGGTTAATTTCCACTGCAGGGTTGCGTCTATGTTACGGGAACACACCCACGGCGACAGTGGAACGATTCAAGCCCAGCAAACGAGAAATTCCACCTCTTTGATCGGACACGCAGCATGTTTTACAGTAAAACAAACCATAAACTGTTAAAAGTCTCAACCCCAGGGTGATTAAACTCATGCTGTAATAATAACGTTGCCCTTTGTTGCAGGAGCTTCCTCTGTGCTGCAGTCATCCTCACTGTAATCCCACAGACACCTGTTGTGAGATTTGTCTCCTTTGTGCAGAGCAGCACAAAGTGCGCGGTTAAAAAAAGTGTGACAAGTGTGTTTTCGCACAGCTTTGACCTCGATTTGCTGCAGGCTGAATTCAGAATAACACGGTAGTTGTTTAAAGTCTTACCGGAGCTGATGAGGTGAGGTGATTGTCCGAAGCCGCAGATTTCCCCTTCCTCTGTTCAACCGGGCGCAATATGGCGCTCATCCATCCCACTGAGGCGAGCCTGTTCCTGCTGTCACCGGTAGGCTGAGGAGCTTCACAACCAAGGGTCCTGCAGGGGACTGTGGGGGGCTGCCCCGCAAAAATAGACTCTTTTTAATCTTGTAAAAGGTGCATTTTAACCTCGGTATTTCCCCCACCTACAAAAGGGCATTTGTAGGTTTTATTCCTGAGCCAGAGAGTTGTGTTTGGAGGTGTTTGGCATGGAAACTCAAATCTTGCATCATTGAAATCTGGGTTTAGGTGCTCATACATTTAAAGAGGCCAAGAGGATCAAGGAGTGTGTAATGTGTGTTTGTGTGAGCGTGGCGGGATTTATAGTTTTATTGTCCTTCAAAATAAAAGACCTCTTCTATTTGCATGTTGTAATTCGGGGGACACTAATCTTTTGTAACAAGAACATTTTGTATGTACCCATAAGTATGTCCTATTTATCATTATTTATCATCCTGATAATCACTGATATTTAGCTTATATTTATTTACCCAAGCTCAAAATAGTTTTATTAACATTTCAGTTGTTTCTATTCATAAATTCTTCAAAAATATTTCATAATTTCACAAATATTTTAAAGCTAAAAATGAATAATGGACAAACCCATTTATATATATATATATATTCATTTATTAGCTAATTATAACTAATTATTTGACTATTTATGTGTTCTTTGTTATTTAGAAAATTCTAAAGATATATCGATTTAATCACTTTTATTATTTAAAAATATATTTTGTCTAACAACACATATTTATTATCATTATTAATATTAGACATGAAAATAATATTGAATAGCACCTTCTTTTTTTCAAGAATTGCATCAAAAGCTACTTAAAATAAAGAAAATAGTAAGCATAAAAATGCACAGAATGCATAATGTAAGATGGGAAATAATCTTAAAATCTTAAAAAGACTTATAATGATAAGAGCATAAAATCATATATCTATAATGTAGCCTATAACGTCCATATCCACTGCATATGTGTATGAATCACACTTTTAAATGTAATTGACTGATTCTGCTCAGTATTTTTCTATTATTTGGTGGCTTTTATTTGTGTAAGTCAGTTTAGCTGCGATATCTAAATGAATGAGAACACAATTATTTGAGGAATAGATGTTAAAACAATCTGTGACTCCGGGTATATAAATAGAAACCTCATGCATCAGCGGTGTAAAGGCCGAGGTGTCACCTGTCCTGGGCGCTGATGCCTCACAGCACAAACTTTTTCGGTTTCCCGGTAGTTCACAGGGGAAGTGCGCGTCCTCCGCCCTGCAGTGAGCCAGCAGGGTGGCGTCATAGGTGAGCCGACCAATCAGGTGACGGGATTAAAATAGAGCCGTATATATCGGAGGTTAGACCTACTTCTCACCATAATGTGAAACCAGAGTGATGTGACGGTCCTGCCTACCACTTTGTAATACTTAACGGGCCATTGTCACCACTGCCATTATACCCAGCCCTTCTTTTAAAGTATAATAGCTTCAGAGTCTATTGGAAATAAAAATGCCTTTTAAAACACACCAAAGTTTTAGTTATAAATTGACAAAGTGCACACTAAGGTCAACCCCCTGCTATGAGTTTGTTTTACTTATTTATACGTTGTTTGCACCTTAAAGAATCTTATGATTTTGTTTTTTATGGGTGGTTAAATTTAGCATAATATGGAGCTGGTCTGCCTAATGCAAAACATTGTTTAATTTGCCTTTTACGGTGTCTTGGTGAACTGTGTACCGTGCAAAGCCACATGCAAATATACAATACAATTCACAGGAAGGCACTTTGAATGGTCCTTTAAATATTTGGAGTTCCTTTAAACCTGTTGTTCACCTCTTCTCTGACTGATATCTCCTCCTTTGACTCATTCTTTTAAAGATTAAACTTTTGATTGACTGTGTTTGCTGTTTTATAACCTGGCAACAGGCAGGAACTCTCTTCTGATAAGTGCTAAAATATGCTCCATGCTTGAGAGAAAAAGGTTGTTTTGACTGGCTATCACGAAATGAGGTCGATGAGGTCAATGACAGAACGCTAGGATAACTTTTTCTTTTTAAAGCTGCAGCAGAAACATCTTTCATTGGCAGTGAGATGTAGCTGTCTTAAAGTCTTTACACTGCTATAGGAAAGAGATATTTATAAGAAGTAGCCTTAAAAGTCTCCCCTGCTAATGAAGGCCGCAACATGTGGATAAAAGCTTTAGGAAAAAAGAGATTTTTTTTTTTTATCAAACAGCCTCTGAAGCTCAATGAAATCTCTCATAATGCTTCATTCATAAACTGCAGGAAAATTCTGATTAACCAACCTCAAGGATAAAATCAGGGTTACTGCCAATTCAATCCTAAAAATTATTTTGCAAGTTTAAACACTGAAGACTGAACTGTTAAGGTCAAATTCTACAGGAAAGTTACACAATCTCTTCAAACTGCATTTATAATTAACAAGAGCAAGTGCAAAAATGTGAGTATAACACAAACCGATATTTACATTTAAGATTAAAACTAATGGCTTGTGATCACAGAATAATCCATATTACACTGGAACTACATATAATCTTCTAAAAACAGATATCACTTATACTGAATGGGCCCACCGGGCACAGGCCCAGGGGCCCAAAGTGTCAGGGCCCTGCCAGGCTACAGCTGCCAAATGCCACTCCTATAGCAACATACCAACATGAAAAGATAAAGAAAATGACCACAAATGAAAAAAATAACAACAAAAATACCGAAACAACAACAAAGCTGAAAAAAGACCCTAAAGAGACTCACAGTGACTGTTAAAACGGGCAAATCAGCCACAAAGAGACACAAAACAACTATAAAGAATCACAAAACAGCTGCAAAGAGACCAAAATGAGAATCACGACGGCCATTAAACTCTGTATGTTGGTCCTCACAACCCGCCTATGGTAATATGTTCTCAAAGAGAAAACTCCTGGTGGTTAAAGCAGTGAGAAAATGTTTTATTTCTGAAGATTCATTCATGACCTTGACCTTTCTCAGCGAGTCGTGATCACGGAGTCTCAAGCTCTTTGAACATGTCCGCTCTTTTCTCTGTGACATCAAGGATGATATCTGAAGGAGAGAGACACAGGATGATGTTTGTTAAATTCCCTCTGTAATGATAAAAAGAAAACACTAGATGGCACCCCAACAATGTCTATGATCTAATGACCCCTGGAGGAGGACTTGTGAAATACATGAAGATGACCTCCAACAACTTAAAAGAAGGTTATGTTAATAATACATGTAATGTTTATTTTTAGTAGGAAAGCTCAAAAAGTTACAAGTACATTGGTAGTAGTAGCATTTGGGGCACAGATAGCTTTTACCCAATAACTAGTTGAAAGTGACTGATTTCTTTAGGTCTCCTTCCTGCTGCTTTTCCAACAAATAATGTGTGTTATGTTGTGGGTAGCACAGTTTGTGTACAGTTTTGTGCTAGTAGTGTACACTGAAGTGATAAAAAAAAAAATGAATGACGGTGTGTTTAGGGTAAATAAGAAGTCAGCTGGTTGCAGAGTGGGATTTGTGTGATACTGTGCCACAAAATCAAACCTGGAGGGGAAAAAAAGTAAAACAAGCATTCACTTGATGTCAGCTGCATTGTTTTTGGGACAACCTCTTAAACCTCTCTATACATTCCTCCTGTGTTTTTTCACATATTTAAGACTATAGAAGTGTAAAAAAACAATGACTTGGCTATGTCAAATTATACTTGAGGATGTCCCTAATATATCGTTAGTGGTCCTTGGATGGAGAACAATGGAGAAGCTCTGCTCTGGACAACAGAGAAAGTGAGACTGTAAACACTTACTGTCCAGCAGCGCTCTTGCTGTGTATCTCTTCTCCAAACTGTTGTTAACCTCCTCCATCAGCCACGGGAAGAAATTCGTCTCAATATCTGGGAATCAGCAACCACAAAATATGATAAAAGGTTAAACTCTCATTTTAAAATCAATCAATCAGTATCAATTAGCTCAACTATTTCTATCAGAGATCACACTGCAGATCTGATTAAAAGCTGCTGTGTGCAGTGACGCCCTCCTGTGTCAGAAAGGGAGAAAGAGTTTGAATGCAGCAAAGGAAGGCTGACCTTTCTCCACGGGGTCGTAAAAGTAACCGTGGTTTCTCAGTGATGTAAAAACTGCAGGGAGCAGGTCAGCCAGGTGCTGCTGGGTGTACGCGCGGGCAGCAATCTTCTCTGCAGTCTCTTGTTCTTTCTTCAGCACCTCCTTCTGCTGGGCAATCCTTCGCTCCTGAAGTCACAAGAAACTTTTTTTAAACAAGTACGAAAAGTGTTTCACAGTTCTCTCCATTAATCAAACCAGCCGTCATAAACATTGTTCTGTTGTGAAAAAAATGTTTTCAGGAAATAATTTGAAGAATACTGTTGTTCTCGACATACATTTAAACAAATAGGAGTGCACAATCTGCAGAAACTCAACTTAAAGTAGTCACAGTGTGGACACACTGTTTGATTGACAAGTGGTTTCTAGGAAATGCAAAGCTAAAACAGCAGCGATAAGCACGTAGCAACACAGACTCGGACAAGATTTTAGGAAATGATAATTTCATAGATGATGATACTCCTCAAAGGCCAGCGATATCACACTTCACACTTCACTATGTTACCCAAACAAATTTCGTAACAAGATTTACTTCTGACTAAATAAGCTGAAATATAATTTGAAGTTAGGAAACAGCAAACTTGGTTATACATTTGTATTTTTTAATCTAATGCCCAAAAACGCAGCTAATCTTCTTCCTTGAAAGCTGGTTATGGTTTGATTAGATCTGACTGACAACTGTGTCTCCACACATGCAAACAAACTATCAACTGCTATTATATAACCTCAACCAAGGAGGCCATGTTTTTAGTTTGCTTAGTTTGTCTTTTGTCAGCAGGACTACTGAAAATCTACTGGTACAGGAAACTTGTATGTCCCAGGGAAGAACCCATTCCATTTTGGGAAAGATCCAAACTACAGGGAAGGAAAAAAGGACGTGTGTTTTAAACTTTTCTTTGTTAAAGATTGCAAGAAAGGAAATTTGTGCTGCATTCAACTAGTGTTGAAGTAACTGGAAAAATGAGTTCCCAAGTTTGAAAATTCAGTGTGAATGCACTGTTCGCTTTGACAGAGGTCTGCACTCTCAGAGTATCATTCTAGTTGGATTCTGATTATCATACCAACCAAACCAAAGAACGAATATGTTTTAACCCTGGCAAATAACTCTTTAACCATGTAGTAGTAATTAATAGTAATTAAAATAACCCAATCCCAACTACACGCTCAGGGCTGCCATGGCATCAATAGTTTCCCCTGGTTTTCCCGCTTTGGAAAAGGAATGTTCTATAATTTACAAACCTTCTCCTCCGTGCGGCGTCTCTCCTGCTCCTGAAGCCGCTGCACCTCTGCCAGCTCGTTATTCCGGAGCTCCTGGAAGGCCCTCTGCTGCGCCCTCAGACAGGCCAGCTCCTCCTCCTCCATCACCTCCTCCAGGGACTGCTCTATTGTCTTACCCACCAGGACCTCCAACACTGGCTGCACTTCCCTGTCAAAGTCAAACAACTGCAGAGGAAACAAGTAAGTGGATGAGCATTTAAAAACGTTAGATTTAATCTCATCAAACCTGCAGGCATTGGACATGTTGATTGCAATAAACACTATCGCCCCCTCCATATTAGTATTTAGTATTGCTCCTCCATAAAGTAAGGGGATAACCCACTGGCCACCAACACATCCTGAGTTTAAGTGTCAATTACAGGTCAGAATTATTTCAAGGCTTTCAAGCGTGGGAAGCATGGCAAGCCTCCCCATCGGATTACTCACCTCTCCCTCCTCTATCTGGGTTTCAACATCTTTGCCAGATTTTGCAGGAATGAACAGTGGGGTTGCTGGTTTGTCCAGGAAAGCATCAGTCTGGCACTCGATATCTGTAGCCTCTATAACATCACTTAGTTCTTCGAGATAATGCTCTAAAGGTCAAGAGCACAAAACAGCTTTGGTTTCCAACAGCATTTTTGACAAACTCACAATAAAGTGTATATAGTACTGGTCTTCTGAAGCCTTACCTGTCTGTACGTCAATGTGCTTTCTGCCCTGCAGGGCCTCGGGAGTCTGCTGTCTAAACTGCTCTCTGGCTCGTTTTCGAGCAATGGCTCTCCTCCTGAACTCCTGCTGTCTTTGTATTTCATCAGGATCTGGCTGAGCAGTCTGTTAAATGTGAAAAACAAAATACACTTTGGAGATAAAACCAGATTACAAAAAAAAAGGCAACACTACCAGGCATCAAGTACAGTGAACTAGATGTTTCATACTTACAGTTGGTATGATGTGTTGGGCATAAGTGTTTCCTCTCACAACACGACGGTCATACATTATGTTTCCATAATTACTCTTTGTCCTACATTGTCAAGGAGAACACAGTGCAGTCATGCAGCCAGCTCATTGGCAGCTGAACTTGACACTTATTTACATCACAGGTCTTATGCTGATGATTCATGTTCATTGGAGATACGTATTCTGACACAGTGATGAATAAAGAACTGGTCATTTTAGCTTAAGAAATAGTGATAGTAGGGAGTAAAAGTGACTAAAAGCTCTGTATTGTACTGTTTAATGTCCAATAATAAATAAATAATATATAATATGGATTGCATCTCAAAGCTGCAACTTGATGAGGTCAAACACAATTAGTTTATATATTCAAAATATATTATCAAGTTATTTGCTGTGATGCATTTATATAAGCAGTGCTTTAATTTTGTTAAGATAGGGCTCACTTTAACTAATTAATATACTGTTATGAGGTTTAATTAAAAAAAAACAAAGTCTAGTCACTCTAAATGTATCATGTGTTTTATGCTAAATCTTTACCTGAAAGGTAACTTAAGCAGTTGTTGTAAGCTAACTGTAGTGGAGTAAAAAGTACAATGTTTGCCTCTAAAATGTAGTAGAGTAGAAGTATAAAGTTACATAAAAATGGAAATACTCAAGTAAAGTACACGTAAATGTACATTCCACGACTAATAAGCAGTTTAAATCTTCATCTAAACTTTTAGTAGTCTGCAACGCTGTTATTCAGAGTAACTAATGTAATTTGGATGCAGTGTAGCAACGTTAGCACCTGTTAGCAAACATTAGCAACAAACGTACTGTTCAGCCGGAGGCTCTCTGTACTTGGAGCGATTCTCAACCGGTCTGGGGCGACTCGAGAAGGTGTAAGTTCCGTTTGCATCTCTCTGGCTGTGTGAAACAAACGCCATTTTTATATCAGAAACTATCCAAAAACCATCAGGTAGCGTATCTGTCGAGTAATAGTTCACTAGCGCTAATGTTTGGTAGCAGGCAGGCTACCAACACAGCCGAGGGGAGAGTAGTTAACGAAAAGTTGTAGCAACCGTCTCCAGGAAGTTTAATCTAACGGTCGTTGCGTCACTTCCTGTATAAACAAACGTTAAAAAGGCTTTATTTTCAATTAAATAAAATACAAATTTAAATACTGATATAATATTCGTCATGTTTTTTGTCTTTTGTATCATTTATATTAAGTATGTATATTTTTTACTTCTTTTAAAAAAAAACTTTATTTAAATGTTAACAAGAGTATATTTTTTGTTGTTTATTTGAATAAAATAACCAATAAATTATCCAGTTTACATGGGATTGTATACAAAGTAACAATTAAAGAGCCAGAGGGTTTATCAGACTACACAAACACACTGAAAGTCATACCTACACTGAGCATCTTTATAGCCTTAAAGTGGTCTGTGTGGCATCCATCAGGCAAATAACAAAAGTGTGTTTTTTTGTATTGCTAAATGTACATTTACAAATAATTAATTATCATCCAGTTTTTTTTTCTTCATGTAGATGTCCTTTTTTATTGTATGCATGTAGTGATTGGCAGAATAATATAAAAGAGTAAATATGAAGACATGAGGCAAACAGAACAAACAAAAGAATACCACAAAAGGCCTCAGACCATAATGCATCTTGTTTTGCATATTTTCAACAATGCTGATGATGACTTGAATCATGAGTCTTTGATTTGGAGGCATTTTGGAGTCCATTTTTTAATACTACCACTAACACTAGAATTTTAAGAACTCGCTGTTAATTTCATGGCTATTTTTACAAATTCAGCTTTTGCTTCTACTGCAACTACATTCAACTACTGTTACTACTTTCAGTCATGAATATAACCAAGTTAAGGCATTTGTACTTTACTCGACTACATTTTATGCAACTTTATCGTCCACTTCTGCTAGGCTACACTTTATTTAAGAGAGAATCCTAGTACTAAGGCTACCTCAGCAGATAGTTTTTACCCTGTTGTTGTTATGTTTATTATAATATGTATTAATTTATTAAATACATCTTGTCAGAGCACAAAAAAAGCTAATCCCTGACCTTGGAGTTGTTTGTACAACCGAAAGCTAAATGGAACTTGAAGTGAGAGATGGTTTGACATCTGTGTTTACCAAGTTTAAGAATATAATGTGAAACTGGAGGTAATGAGACTCTGCTAAAGAACTGCTGCCACCTCACCTCGTGGCTTTTCTAGTTGTGTTTCAACACACTACAGTTCTGAGTACAACACATTGTTGCAGGGACCACTTCCTGTGCAATGAAGTCAAAAGGTAACAAACAGAGTAAAAGTTGTACACCCGTCCTTTGCATAAGAAGAGTTAGAACTTTTTGTTTTCAAAAACCAGAGTTTATTTCCTGCTGATATTACAGTGGAGAACACACGGTTAGTAGTGACAACATGTTGTTTATTGTTGCAGTGCAGGGTTACCATCTGTTGGCACCTCTACGCATTTATTTGTGTACCTACACATTTTACAAGCACAACAAGGCTGTGCACTTGAAAGCAGATTTGTTTTGCTCACAGGCGGCACTGAAATGTGGGCGTCACAAGGCCTTTAGTGGAAGAAAGCAGAAACTTGAGTCAATATGATGTTAACCACAGAGATTTTCAACTCTACAAAAGCTCTGGAGGTGTCAGAGAAAAATAGGGCACCGCAGTAACACTGAACTGTATCACGGAGTATAAAGGTGAGAGCTCCGTGGTCAGATGACTGATCTCTGACAGTTGTTCCACGTTGTTTCCATGTCATAGATTACATGATAAAGATAAGACAAAGGTTTTGCACACTTGATACTTTTACATAAAATGTTATTTATAACACAAACAGCAAACAGGCTACTCATACTAAAATCCTACTATTGCTGTTACTTTTACTACTTCTCTGTTTGCTTGTTTATTTATTTTATTTATTACTTCTAAACCATCACCACCACAACTAGTAGTACTACTCTTACTACTACTCATACTATTACTGTGTAAAGCTGTAGTGAATGTATTCCACATCCTTCATATCTGATGTCAGTTTTCTATGTCAGTTCAACTAGTGTGTCCGCCAAAATGCTCACTAATTACTAACTTGTTGACTTGTTACAAATATTTTTTTCAACTAGTCACATATTCACCAGTCACACACTTTGGGTTCTGTTTTGACCTTTGTAGTTAACTAGAGAGGTTTAAAAATAGTGATTAACTAGTGTGGGCAAAATGTCCACTAATTAGTTAATTAGTTACTTAATTAGTCGGTTTCCTCCACTAATTAACTAGTTTTATAATACAAAGCTCACTAATTAACTAGTTAAGACACTAGTAAGAGTGTATTTCGGCTTTCCAATTGACTAGTTACACACATTGTTTTCAACTAGGTAACTGGTGAAGGAAAAAATAAATAGTTGACAAGTTAAATCTGTTCTGACCTTACAGATCAACTGGTGAGGCTCAAAATGTTTTCTAGTTAAACTAGTGAAAATGAAAACACTCACTAGTAAACTAGTCAAAGCAAAAATAGTCTAGTTAACTAGTGGGGCAGAAACTATTTACTGGTCGGACTAGTGAAAGCCATAATGATCACTAGTTAACCAGTCAAGGAAAAAGCTGACTAGTTCAGTCCAATATGGCCACTGGCTACACTCACAATGTGACTAGTTAACTGGAGGAAGGCGGTGTGGGTAACTAGTATGATCAAAACGAGCCCAACTAGTGGAACAAGTGGACATGCTTGCCCTCCCTAGTGAACTAGTTAGGTCATAATACAGCCCAACCAGCTTTTATTTCAACTGGGGAGCCGATTCAGCTTCAAAGCACATTCTTATTAGCATGTTGTGCAACTAGTATAACATTTTAGATTCCAGCAATTCAACTAGTTAACATTTTAAGCCTTATTAGTTAACACGCCTATGAAGATGTGTGTAACTAGTCAACTAATAAAGTCAAAAGATTAAAAAAAAATCAACTAGTGTATAAAAAAATTAGTGTAATGATTCAACTAGTCATGTCAAAGACTCTCCAACTACTCAACTAGTGAACATACTTTTCTACACAGTATATTAGCATAAATACTGCTGCTACTAATACTAAAACAATAATACAGCGTCTGTGCATACTGCAACAGGAAGCTATTTAAATAATAATACAAAACATAATTATGTAACATTTACATGAACATAAACACACAGAGCGAGGTCATGTGTTTATTGTCTCTTTCAAAGGAATAATGAATGAATGTCTGTTCAGTGCTCAGGTTTACGTGTCGTTAATGACTTGGATTTGCTCGCCTCGCTTCATATTGTATTGCTCAGGCTTCAGCTGTCACAAATCATTAGGCATTATTAGGAAAGGGTGAAGTGTTCCGCCTGCCACTGGGTCAGCCTCTTCTCATTAGCGCTGAGTCCAAGCCACAAGATTACATAATCATGCAGGTCACACATCCGTCTCTTTTCAGTGCAGTATTGTAAACGATCAATTTAAAAAAAAGTGGCTAAAAGCTTTCCACTTTGTGTGTCTTTCACTCAGCTTTTTTTTTTAAAAAAACAGTAGGTGCTCACTCAAGCAATCAGGACAGTTAGCAGCAATTGGAGTAATGGGAGCTAAGAGCAGAGAGGAAGCGTGTAATAACTAAAGACAAGAAGCAAAATGATGTGAAATGTACAGTGTTAATGGGTTGGACATAATGACGGGGCCAATTAAGTGCAATTTAACGCTTAAAGCCTGATCGGTTTTTTCATGATCGTTAATTAAAGTCAATGAGACGCTTAAAGTGTAGAGAGTAAGAGCAAATCTACAGCCCAACACAATCATCATCATCACTAATAAAGATGAATTAACTTTATCTGAGATTACACAGATACAATGTATTGTTGCTGTATTTGTATTTGCTGTCATACTACCATTAACTACCATGAAACTGCTTTATTCAGTGTTTTTACTCTGCAGATAATTCAGCTCCTGGTTTTGTTATTGTAGCGATTGAGAGCCGAGCAGCTGAAAATTACCCCCTGTGCCTTAAAATGTCACTAACGCCATAATGTCTATTATGTGCCATGCAGTTCCATTATGTTCAAGAGAAAGAAGACATCTCGATGGACAATACACATAATTCTCCTCAATTATATGTATTGTCCTGATTCATATATTTTATCCATTTGGACCAAAGCTATTAAATGAAAAACCAAGAGCAAAGGTCGGTTCCTCCATCACATACACATCGTTTACAATCACTATCCACTCTATAGTGTTGGAGGGTCCTTGTCTTGCATATTTGGTACTTGTCCTAAGTGTTAAACTAAGTTGGTATGTTCCCAAAATATACAGTCCCACCCTAGAATTATCTGTAATTCTGTCAGTCTTTTGCCAATATGTTTGTATTGCTCGAGAATTCAGAAATATTTGAAAGTGATCAGTCATGATAATGCTGCAGAGTAACACCCAGATTCTGGTCTCCCAATCTGTAAAAATGTCTTTTTGGTGTAAGTAAGAACCTGATAATATCATTGCATCACTTTGTCAAATTGCTGCTATTTAAGCTATATTTGTTTGTGGTGGCATTGTCCTGCATCATGCTGTAAGATCTTCCTGTTTTCTTGTTCCCCCTGCACATAAAAATAATGAATATAAAGTTTTAAGAATGCCACTTTGATGTCAGGTTTTAAAAAACACAATACAGCTCATATGTGCATTGCAATGTTAGCAATGCTGCTTTCTTTTATATAACCAATTATGTAAGAGGAGCATGATCAGAGATCCTTTATCTCAAATGTCACCGCAGAATGTTGCTAAACGCTCCGTTCCAATCTTGCTGCAACTTTTAAGATGAATTAAATAAACTTGTAGAGGAAGGAAACAATGTGCTAGCACCAGAGAGGAAGGAAGAGAGGTGGCATCAGCAGTCAGAGACAAGAACAGCAATTCAGAGAAAAACCAAATCCGCTACGCCATGTGACCCATTCTGGTTTCCTTTTGTGAGAGCATCTGCGCCAGAACATGTTGTTCTCTTGATGAGGCCTCTTAGCTTCAGTTATGCAACACAATCCAATCTAATGATAGGATAGGGGAGCGCTTAAGGATCCAGTTATTAAAATCACTTTTCAGAGAGGACAAAAAGAGAAAGTGCAGAAATACAGTTTTCATTTTCTTTTATTGAATTTTATTCGTCCATTTAATCTGAAACCACTCATGGTGGCAGATCATGTACCTGGAAGCTCCACTGACAAACATTACACATCTATATTTATCTCTATATTTATCTCTTTATTTACAGTTCAGCATACAAATGAACAAAGCATAGTCTATCACAGGAAAAGTGCTTTAGTGTAGTGGAAGAAAAAGACCACGCAAGGTGAAGAGGATTTGCAAAAAGCAACAAAAACAAACTAGACTTTACACGTCACATATCTCAACAAAACATAGAAAATCAACACTCATAGCATATTTTATCCACAGTGAACTGTTTTCATAGCTTCTTTGTGATAGACTATCTATCATAAAATCTTTTTAAATGGCGTACTCTAAATAGTACTACTGAGGAAGTGCAGCCGTGAGGCGGCACATACACATTCATTCAAAGTGAAACAGTGAAAGATAAACAGATTGGATTTTATGTACATATACAAGCGTTTCTCTGACACGGAGCTGCTCAGTGTGCACAGAGAAAAGGGAAAGAGTCGAGGAGGAAGTAGCTGCTGTTGTGACGTCAAGAACTCTGAAAGAAAACATGAAATTGAGCCGTTGAGATCATGAATGTCGTGTCTCTGAAGGAGTGAAAGATGCTTGCGGGGTTGCTAACGTACTCAGATAAATGTTTGTATATCTTAAAAATCCAATCTGTGAAACAGGTCCAAAGTCGTTCACACATAAGACTCCTTGGCGTAAGAAAGTTCCTCAAACACAGGCTGGCTACATCTCCGGGACACCACCTCATGGCGACCCGCGGACACGGACTCGGACATGGCTCTCTGGCGGAAAGGCTGCCGCAGCGTGACGGTTCTGTCCTGAGCAAAGCAGTCTGCGTACTGGTTGACAGCACAGGTGGGCGGGCAGTCATAGTTCACAGAGGACGGACGGGACCTCCTCTCCAGCTGGATGGCGTCGTGTACAGTCATCGCTCCGTACTGAGGAGGGCCCGCGCACTGCACCGCCTGCTCGTAGGACGGAGGCCTGCAGGGCAGCTTGCTGTCCACCTGCTTAAACACTTCGATGGCGGACAGAGGGCGCGGCCTGTGCAGGGGCTCTGCTGCTGGATCTGCTTCGCTCTGAGAGTCCTCCTGGAGGGTTTCACAGGGGAAGGGGTTTTCTTTCTGGGAGTCTTTCTTCACGCTGCTCCTGCTGAAGGCTCCTAAGCTCCTGGTCCTCATCAGGACTTTACTCGCCATTCTCATGGACTGCGAGCGCCTCTTCTCCTCTGAAACCGGTCTTGCCGTGTCCTGCTGAGGCTTCGCAGGCTGTGTGGTCGTCGTCCTCCGGGGGCAGGGCGGCGACCCCGCGGGGGAGCTGGTGAAAACGGAGCCTTCGGACTGATTGGAGGCGGCGCTCTCCAGGGAAGAGCACGAGCAGTTGCCCGACATGTACGGCAGCTGATCCATGTTGGAGCTGCTGCTCAGTTTGGGGAAAGGCAGCGGCGGGCGCGCTCCCCCTCGTCCTCTGAGCAGGAAGGAGTCATCGGAGATCTGCTTTTTCAGAGGCTGCTCCTCGAAGTGCCTCCTCTCCACCGAGCAGTCGTCGTGGCTCCTGGAGTGGCTGCTCAGGCACTCCAGGTCCGCCGAGGGGAGGATGATCGGCTCGGAGCAGCGGCGGCTGAACGCTGGCTTTGTGTTGAAGAGAGCATCATTTGGCCACGAGGAGGTGGCGAAGCTGTGGCTGAGAGAGGAGGACGAGCCGCTCTCTCCGTGCGCGGAGCCGCCGCTCTCTCCTGCCTCTCCGTCTCCGTCTGGGTCGGTGCTGTCATACGCAGAGTCGTGATGCTGAGAGGACAGTGAGTCTGCAGAGGGCGAGGAGGGAGACATGATGAGAAATCAGTAATTATTATCACTCATACAAACACCAAACCAAGTGGAGTTGGGGACTGTGTACAAATCATTAGAGTGCAGGTGGAGCAGGAAAGTTAGGATAGGATTTATATATTTAAGTATTTCCTTAACCTAAGGTGGGTGAATTCTTGGGAGCAGAAGGGTTTTTGTGTCAAAGGCATACATTAATATCCCTGGGAAGGAACACTGATGGGGTCTTTTCACCCAAATCATTTGTTTACAGTCCCTAAAGGAAGATGACAACAGATTTGAATGATGTTTTGAACGTACCGTCATCAGTATCCAGCAGATTTGGGATATTCTCTCCGAGTATCTCGCAGTGCTCAATCAGGAACTGAGTTAGCTCTGTGACCTGCAACAAATCAGAAAAAGAAAACCAATAAGTTAAATTTACAACTGAAACTTTGATGGACAGATTAGACGGATGTTTAGAGCAGATACAGTCGAGACAGCGCAGTCCTCATCCAGTCAAGATAATGTGCTTTTTATCCGCACTCGACCTAACAAAAGTCGGCGTATCTTTACTTTTGAAACCTTTTGAGGTTTTCTGCACCGAGAAACCGCAAAGCTTCAAAGCACCAGATGTGAGAAAGTGTATTCATAACAGATCTCTCTCTACCTTCTCCGTCTTCTCCTTCTGCTCATCCAGCGGCGTGCCATCCAGCTGCAGCAGCGTGGGGGCGATGCACACCGCCAGGTTGTGGGCGTCCATCTTGTTGGTGTCAGCGTTTTCGAGGATGTGATGGAGGACGCAGACGAGGTGCTGCAGGAGGAGCTTGTTGGGCCGCGGGAGGTCGTCTACCACCCTGTCGGCGGGCAGCGAAAAGGGGAAGGAAGGGGGGAAGAAAAGAGAACAGGAAGAAGACATTAGCTTGGCGCTCTTTTTTTTCATGTCAAGTTTCTTCCTTTTTTGAAACTGATGTTATACTAAAAAGAGAAGTGGTTTATATTCAGGCCAAACATGGAATTTTCTGCAAACTTCACTCAAAATATCCGTCTGTTTACATCTGACCACAGAAGCTGCGACAAAAATACCAAATCAGATTTCCTCCAACATATAAATGTCACGTATGGAGACACGCTGAGAGTCACAGTGGCAGATAAATAACAGTGTCTTGACTCATTAGCAGGTATCGATTGCTTACCTTCTCATTTCCAGAGCTCTCTGCTGGGCGTCCGCGTTGTCCAACGCCGTCATCCAGGTGTCATAAAGTTCAGACACCAGCAGGCTGCCAGGAAGCTCCTTCAGAAAACTCTGCAACACAAACAGAGAGGCGCTGGTGAGACACAGAGGACTAATGAGTAGAGATGATCTGCTCCAACACTCAAACTAAACTGTTTGTCTTTGGTCCATCGCCTCTCCTACACAGGAGCAAGACACAATCTGTGGCCTTTTTGCATTGTTTTGCATTGTTTTGTGTCTATTTGTAGTCAGTTTGCATCTTCTTTTGGCTGTTTTGTATGTATTTATAGTCAAATTTAGGTCGTTTTGTGTCTTTATCACCATTTTCTGTCTTAATTTGGTTGTTTTGTGTGGATTTATAGTGTGTTTTTTTTATTTTGTATCTATTGGTAGTCAGGTTGTGTCTAATTTTGCCATTTTGTGTCCATTTGTCATAAGTTTGTGTCTGTTTATCATTTGTGCATCTTATTTTAACTGTTTTTTATCTATTTGTAGTCATTTTGTGTCTTTTCATTGTTTTTTTAAGGCTATTTGTAGAAATATTTTGTCTTTTATTGTCAAATTAACCTTATTTTTACTAGCTGTATTATTAAAGTGATGCTTACACATACAAACCTTATGTATGTATTATGTATCTACACAAGAACCCCCACCACCACCACCACCGCTGTGGTAGTCGTGTTGGTAGTGTAGTATCTGTAGCAGCCGATTGGCAGTAGTAGTTGTGGTTGTGGTCATGTTGGTAATGGTCACATACCAACACACAGTCAGAGCAACAGGTGAAATGGTGGCTGGTGTGTGTATTAATGGTGTATTATGTTGTGAACGTACTTTGAGCAGGCCGACGAGCAGGACGACCGGCTGGCTCTCCAGGTCGACCTCCAGGCCGCCGTTGAGCTGCTCTCTGACGTCCCGCATGTTCTTGTTGTTGCACGGTTTCCGAAACACCCCCTCAGTGGACGGGCCGCGCTTCCTCAGCAGCACCAGCACCTCCTGTTGAAGGGACGGGACGGGAGCACAGAGGTGAGATCACCATAAACTCTGTCTGTTTGAGTGCACTTTTGGGTTGAGACGTATCAGGGTGCAGATCTCAGTTCACATGGTTTCCTGTCCTCATTACTGAATTCTAAGAAACTTTCAAAGGTCGTGTATACAGGTGTTTGTTCACTATTCACAGGTGGTTTTATATTCAGCCTTCAGTAGCTGGATTCCCTTAAAAAAATACCCCAAAGTGTAGGCATTTTTTTGTTTTTAGCAACAAAGGAAGTTTAAGTTTATCTCTTCGTCTTCAGCCTGCGAGAGAAACTTGACTGGCAACAGGAAGTGACAAATCTGACATTTGAGGCAGAAAGTCAACTTACTGTGACTGGTTTAGGAAGCGAGCTTTCATCTGGGCACACTTTGCCGAGGGGCTGTCCAAACAGCTGCGCCTTGGTGTCGCTATCTGATCGTCTTGCTTTGCTGATGAAACTGGAGCCCTTTGTAAGCCGCCTCCTCACCAGGTTCCACTTGTTTTCTGATGGGAGCAAAAAAAAAAAACATGTTTCATTTAACATTTTGTGTCGTCTCTTTTCATGGTTGTTTGAAATTGCTGCAACAAAACCACCTTGCCAAAACTCGTTTCAGTTGTTAGATTCCCCTTTTCTGTCTCTGTGGTCTCATGGCACCATTAATGAGCCCCACCCCTCCAAACAAACTGCCACTTTCAAACTCACCAATGGGATGCCTCTCCTCCTGGTTATGCAACTGCTTTGACAGAGCGGAGATCTTCGTATCGCCCTGGCAACAAAATAAAGAAATAATGTCAATATGGTGATGAATATGTAAGAGGAACATGCAAGAGGAAGGAAGGGGGTTGTGTGTTTTTTTTTCTTTTCAACCCGCCCAGCGACACACACCCTCAGCGAGCATGCCGATTGACACGTGAATGAGCTGCAGTGACAGAATCGTACAACACTCGCCAGAAATATCATAAATCATCATCTTCAAGTATTTAACTGTTTGCATTCACTCTCAAATTGTGATAAAGCTTTTTTTTATTTCTTTGCAGCTTCAATATAAATCCATAAAATCTGTCTTATGTAATCACACTTTCAGCATGAGTGGAAAGCTTCAGATGTTTTTCTCAAAGAGTTATTTTACATGAATATCTTCAACCTTCAGAAGCCAGAGAAATGTGGTTTTTTTTTTACTTACATCAAGTGGAACCTCAATAAGTTGTTCCATGCCTCCTCCTGTTAGAGTTTTAGTCTGAAGGATAGAGGAAGAAAAGAGAGGCCAGGTCAGACGAGGACAGATTTTAATGAAATATTCTGTTGGACGTGGCCGAGCAGACAGAGGGACACTTACTGCGATGTTGCTACTCAAAACCTTCATGAGGACGTCTGGAGGGGAAGAAGCATAACCAGCGCTCGCTTTTGCGTCTTTGATTTTCCTGTAATGAGGAGAAAAAAATACTCTTAGCACCCACTGCTTTCTGCATTTAGATTTTACATCAGCACACAGAATGTTTATCGATGTGCATCAACCTGATGCTGGATCATAAGACAAACAGCATCAAACCTCTTTGTTGTTTCTGTCACCACACACATGAAACAACATCATTTCTTCAGCCCTTTGGCATGACCTTCATCTTTCTTTACTCAGCTCAAACTCAAAATCTAATCTATTCCATCTGTTGATGTGGAGAAACTGCGTCTTATCAAGTTAATTTCCGTATGAGCAAAAATTCCCTAAACACACTGGAAAATGAGTAAAACAGAAACCCATCCGTACTGTCTCCATGTTAAATTCCTACCTGGACACTTGAAAAAATATTGCATAAACTCCATGTTTTATTTCATGACATGAATTTGACCTATAGATAATTTATTTTCCCTGCTATTTCTGTTATTTCTCTTCACGACCTTGAGCTCACATTCCCACGTTGCTAGAAAATTGTTTAAAATTGTCGCTAGAAAAGGAAACCTGCTGTTGATAAAGTAGATAACAACCTGACATTGGAGCAATATACTATTATGTACTTCTTTCTTTATTTCTTATAGTAAGAGTGACAAAATGAACACTATTTTAAGAGGTTATCTTGCTGTCATCTGCATTTAGATTTAGCTTCTACTATTGTTATCAAAATAGCTTCATAATAAACCGTCCAGCTCCTATGAGAATTAAAAAGATGTTCTGTTTATAGCACGTAGATTATTATTATTCTGAGAATAATAGTTGTTTCTTACCTGTGCAGAGTATCTAACCAGCGTTCTTTCACCTCAGGCGAGCTGGGAAAACAACAGCATGGTATGAGTTACTAGTCCACAGAGAGAATCAAACACACCAGCAGACACAGTGGGAGGAATGAGTCGAAGTGCGCAGCCACGGCCTCTTTTTATCAACTCTGGTGGAAACTGTAACTCAGTCATGGGAACAGGAAGCAACGTCACGGCGGCCCCCAGCCAGACATCTTCCACTTCCTCATAGACGAGGTGTGCTGTGGCTCGCCGTCCACCAGTGGAAACACGACGACGACGACACGGATACGCGTGCCCACACCTGAACGCATCACCTCTATAAGACCTGTGATTATCTGCCAGGCGTCCTACAGTATCACACAGTGTCAACATGTGAGCACATGGTTTTTCTCGTCCACCTTCGCGTGATGTGATGTGATTGAAACTTTCACACGCTGAATCATTACCAGAGACAAACCATCATAATGAGATAATTAAACGCCGTCTCGTTTTTTTTAAAAGCAACAACTGAAATCCCTCCAGGGGATCGATCGACTTCTTGGAATAGAAAGCGTGCGAAAAACAAAAATCTTTTATGGTTTGATAACTTTATGAGAAATGTGGGAGTCAGTGAATAACACAAATGACTTCATACATCTGCACCGCTGCCATTCAGTGCCTTTAGTGAGACAGATGACTTGCAGATTACAGTTGAGAAACTTTTCTAGACACACAGCATGAGACGGCGTTCTTCATGGTTATCGTAAAGGCCAGTGTTTCCAGATAGAGTCAGCTGATGTTATTCCCCTCACATGGAGGCTGCTCTGCACTTCCCATTTTGAAACCTCTGGTCTTGTGATGCTGCAGGGAGGACTTTCTTTTTGCTACTTCCCTGTTTTCATGAAGGCCACAGGTCATATGAGCATTTACTACAAGTGTGTATATTCCTCTAACAACCTTAGATTGCATTTATCTAATATAGGTCAAAAAACACGTGGAAAATACCAGTTTGATCTAAAGGATTAGTTCAACATTTGGGAATTATGAAAGTGTTTGTGCCAATCTCTCATCTTGAGCTGCAGATATAGCAGCTTAGCTTCACACAAAGACTGGAAACGGGAAACAGCTAGCCGAGCTTTGACTGAAGGCACAAAATCCACTCACAGACGACTGTTAGCGCCCTGAACAGTGAATGTGATGAACAGCTGAAACAGCAGCTAATTCATTAATACTTTCATAGTCATGAATCCAAATCTGTACATCCTGTTTGTACTGTTTATATTTATTTAAATTTTTGTTTGTATGTTTCAATTGTTCATATTTTCTATTTATGTTGCTGTTTTTCGACTCCAAGTGCTTGTTTCCTTAATCTATTTTTATATTTAGTACTTTGCTCTTATGCACCGCAGCACATTCTTTGGATGTGAAAACCTATTTGGAAATAAAAATTATTCTGATTCTGACACATGAGTCACACGTATTGTTCAAGGCCGTCCATGCAATGATTATTATCATTATAACTCAAGCATATGTCAGAGTCCACGTCAGGACTGGGCAGATTATATTGTTTTGAATGCTTTCAGAGCGATTTAATGAACGACAGAAACACTGGCAGCTGATCAAAAGCCATCCGTCCACCAGAACGTCAATACAGACTAAGGATGCAGGTTGAAAATTACAACGAATAAATGATGGTTTAAAAACAATAGAAATCAAAGAGACATCAATGCCTCCACAGCTGGCACTGGGAAAAAAACACATGTTTGATGAGCCAGTGATGATTTTAAGGTCATTAAGCTTACAAGTAAATACAGACATGAGGTGTTTCAGTAAGTACTGGCGTTTGTGTACACAATGCTGCTGATGGAGCGACAAAATATAACTTAAAAGTCTACCGACCGATTTGGGATTTTCGAGACTGATGCTGATTCTTATTTAAGAGGCAGAAACTCATTGATAACCGATACGGCGGTTTGACTTTTTTCTCTGGATGTGCACCGTTTTTCACCATTCTGTAAAGCTACCCAGAGAGCTACTCCTCAAACATAAACTTTATTAAATAATATTTAGCATTGTTATAAATTGCACTAACAATGCATTACATTGTCAGCCTGTTCTATAATTTATAACTGAGAAAATAAAGGATATATAGGAATAAAATAAACAGTTAAATAAAGATCATTACTGACCAGTTTCAGTCAACTGCTGACTATTTTAAAAACCAGATAAATAAATCTAACACCATTTCTAATCAACGTTTTCTGCATTATATTTTGTGTAAAAAATGCTTTCATAATGGCACGTATTGGACAGATATTACTGGCCAATATCGGCCGATTTTTAACTGTCGGGCAAGACGGTGCGCTCTGTTTGAGATGAAACGTGCTCCTCGCATCACCACATGAACCAGCAGTTTCTCAGTTAAAAAGCAACCAATTCAATAAGCGCAGCAGACTAAATATTAGTTCATCAGACCTCTGTCAAGTGTGATTGCATGTTTTCTCAGTTGTTACTACATCACTCTACAAATCCCCATGAAAATCAGTTTGAGTGGAGGCAACGTAACCAGCGACATCCAAGGATGATTTACATTTCTGAGTGAAGGATTATGGGTGGTGGATCCAGGTATGTGCGGGATTAGTGTGAAAGAGGAAGAATAACAAAACCTGAAGATCCTCACAGCTAAACATATTCATAATCATGCTTGTGCATGCGTATTCAGGCACGACTCACCGAAAACACACCAAGCAAAAGGTGACATCCCACGCCAACACGAGGGTCACCCTGAGGTCAATATCCCCCGCGGTTCGCTCCTCTTCCTCCGGTTCATCTTCGAAACCATAAAGCCATGTGTCCTCCAGGCTCACCCTGTGCTTCAGACGGTAGCTGCCAGTCGACCTGTTCAAACAGAAGCAGAAGAATGAATGAGAGCCATGTAAATAGTTCCCATTCCTCACTGTATTTTTTTTCTATTGAAGACTTGCGGTTTCAGTTCCATAAATTAAAGTCCCAGTCATATTTTTCCCCTCTATGATGGATTTTGAATACAGTGTTAAGAACAGATTGTCTTTCCTCTCACTCGCAGCATGTTCTCTCTATTTGAGAAATTGTTTGACCTGGAAAATGAAATAAAAGCTGTTATTTATAATGCAATAGATTCTTTTGAAAGCTGCGCCATTAAACATCCGATTGCACGGACATCGTCTCCACAGAATGAACGATTCGCTCATCCACTTGAATGGAAATGTGATTACTGAACATGAAAACATTCCTGGTAACAACAATGTTTGATGCAAATATACACTGAAAACATGAAAGGGACAGTGGCCTCTTGATTGCTTTTTTCCCCCTGGTTATTATACTCATTTAACCATCATCAGACGTGTGACTACAGCGAGCCTATTTACCATATCAGCGCCTTTGTACGACTGCATGATTATTGATCTTGAAAACAGCCTTGGACCAAAACATCATCTGATTATCAGAGAAGCGCTTACGAGGCCGGAGTATTTGACACGTTTTTTCCTACTATGATGAAAAACTGTTCTTGTGATGGGCATGTTGTCAGTGCAGCTGGATTACAAGACATGCCCGTTCATATTTCTGAATAAAAAAAAGCTTGAATAGCTTGAACAGTAATGAAAAGTAATGCACTGGAATTTGTAGCTATCCAACAATGTCCAGTTGTTGGAAGTTATGGCTGGAGTGTTTTAAGCCAAACACTTTTCTTATAGCCTTAACCAAGTGT
The DNA here is from genome assembly GCA_903364295.1 of Serranus cabrilla. Lineage (NCBI taxonomy): Eukaryota > Metazoa > Chordata > Actinopteri > Perciformes > Serranidae > Serranus > Serranus cabrilla. The sequence goes on along the minus strand of CAFUXE010003110.1, from coordinate 252,423 downwards.
TTAAAAAAGTGTTTTTCAATAAATGAACCTCATGTTTGTGCCACATTTCCAACAAGTCCTCCAAATAAAAAGGAGGAGGAGCATCTCCGAAATGGCTCACAGAGTTAAAGACGTAGTAAATACTTTGAATTCAAACAAATGTACTTGGTCATGATTAGGAAACAAATTTGGTTAAATTTGGGGAAAACCAAACTCGACGGTTTAATGTAAAACACAAAACTTGATGGTTGAGGTTAGGAAAAGGATTCATACTGGACACAAAACAGCTCAGACAGAGTCGTGCTGCTGTTGTTGAACCCATCCACCACCCATGGTAAATAGCTAGTAAAGTGTTCGAAGCATTTCTCAGAGGACAGTTTCCACATTTTCAAGGATATCCAACAAATGGTGCTGCAGGCGTTTTTGTTAGATATCATACAAACACCTCCATGACGTGTGTTGAATAGAGACTGAGCACCCTGAGCGGTGGGGGTGCAGAGACAGTGAAAGGATCTAAATGAAAAGCTTTGGACAACGGTTCAACATACGGCTTCCACAGAAAAGGAGAAGAGGAATTGATTGACCGGTCCGGTTACACCTCCATGGGACGACACAAACAGCTTGAGATTGTGACCCCTGCTGACCTCTGTGTGTTTGCAGACTTGTGTAAACAGAAGTGCTGACAGATTGGATGGGAGAGAGGGGTCAGAGAGCGGTCAGCAGGAAGGCAGCGACCTTCAGAATGCAAGAGGTGTTTGAATTAATGAATGATCTTTACTTCAGCTGTATATTGTACATCTTGAAAATCTAATTTCACACAATTTATCAGAATTAAATACCTACAAAAAGGAATAGCCTGAAGCACGTGGCTTATTCATGCCTATCCTGATTATTTACAAACAGGAAGGCTTTAGTTCACTAGAGGAAAGAGTATGTCTAATGTTTTTTAAATAAACAATGTCTGGACATTTTAAAGTGCAGGATCCTAAAAAGAGTTGATTAGTGGATTCATGATATCCAGTTTTTAATAGCTCTTTTCTGAAGTTTAATTATAGGGTCTTTATTTTTTGATAAATATATGCAGGTGGTTCTTATTTAACAAATCCCTTGTTTTACAAAGAATGGCAATAGATTTTGATCATTTCTGTTTAATATATTCTATATGCGGCTTCCAACAAAGTTAAGAATCTATAACAATTTTCAAAAACTTAATTTCACTTTTTCTCTGTCAATGTCGACAGCGTTTGTCCAACACCATATTTTGTTTTGTTTTTTTCATTTAGTGCTAACTACCATTTTTTTTAACATGTTCATCTCCCTTTCTACTGTTTTTAATAAATGTTTCATCTTCTCCCCTGAACAATTTTGTATCGTCTTAGACATTTTAATATATTATATATTATATATATTATATATTATCTTCTTATTGTGAAGATATAATGTAAATAAAGTATAAATAAGTATGGTCCCAATACTGAACCTTGTGGAACACCACAGGTTACTTTTCTAAAATGTGACTCATCATCATATGTTTTTACATACTGATTCACGGTCAATCATAATAGATTTAAATCATTTTTTTTTATGTCTTATACTTATCCTCCTGTTCCTTTACCCGATGCTTAATAAATTCCCTATATAACCTAATATAAGTCATTTTTTAAATTTTGTCCACATTCTTTCAGTGGACAATGTTGATCAGAAATGGTGTGACAAGCAGCTATTTTTTCCTGTCTAAAGGAATATCTTTGTTGTTGAAAAACGTAATGACTTGCTGTTCGAGTGAGCACAGTTCACTTGGTGGTGCATCCTCACCCACTCTGTCACCTGCTGCGATCCATACACAGGTTATGAAGGAGCAGTAGACAGAGGAAAGACATGCAGCTGCCAGAAGTAATACAAAAAGGCTGTGAGACAAACACGGACAGATTGAAATGCTGGGGGGGGTTTCCCTGTGATACTGCCAAATCAATTGCTGTGTGATTACCAGCAGCAACATAGCATACGTGAAAATAAACAATAACGTTCAAGAGCGGCGCCAAACACGCTGAGCACTCCAGCTGCGTCAGAAGCACACATGTCATTCATTTTCTGCATTATTGTGTTTCCAATATTCTGCACTATCAATTATCTGACATAAGAGAGGACGTCAGAGGAGGCAGAGTCAACACTTATACAGCACTTGGCTTCTTTTCAAGACTATGAATAATAGCGCTAAGAAAATAGTTGAAAAGAGAGATGTTAATTTCATTTTTTAGTCCAATTTATTTATTATAAACTGACAGAAACTGAATGTTGTAAATTCAGACGCTTATGATTGGCTCTTGGTTTGTGTTTATTCCAAAAGGTTTATCTATTCTTTTATCATATCATATTATATAAGTATGACAACCTAATTTCCCCACTGCAGGATAAATAAAGTCTTATCTTATCAGTTCATCTTGTGATTCAGTGGTGCTCTTCAACTATTTTTGTAACATTACATGGAAAAAGTTGTTCTTTCAGCCCTCCGAATGCTCCGCGGACCTACAGTATATTATAACCTCTCGAAGTAATACATGACTGTCTATATATATAGACTCAATAGTCTTTAATGTATTGTAGTCCCAGCTGTGCTAACCTACTGGAACAGTGGGCGGCTTATGCTACACAGATGAGTGTTATTATCCTCCCACTCAAGAAATAGAAAACTTCCACTGGCTTTGACAAACACCTCTCATCTGACTCAGACGGGCAGCAACTAAAAGCTTGTTTGTGTTCATTTCTTCTCTGAAGATCTGGTTAGAAATCTTCAATATAATGCTGTTTTCTTGAAGGGGAGGTTTCAATTTAGGTATAATGGACCTGCGTTTAGAAATGAAAGTGCCTCTTTTTCTGGCATCAAAGAACAGCTAGAAATACTTCACTTCCTGCCTGTTTTGATAGTCACACATCCCACCAAGATCAGGTGCTGACAGGATACAAACACATATGCATATTGAAAGTGATTAAAGTAAAAAAATTTAATAAAATAGAAACATCTACATCTAAATTCAGCTCAGATTCCTGTAGATTTATGATTTATCATCATCTTTTACTTATCCTTTTACATTTTGACGGATTAAATCATCAATAGAAAGGGAAAATATATAGTAAAAAACACTGGCAACTGTAAAAAGGAGGAAAAACATTTAGGTATTATATTGTGTACTTGTTTTAACTGACTTTCCCACCTTTAAAGTGTGCATCAAATGAGATTAGTTAGGAGCAATATGGACATAAAAAATATAATATTTTCAAATTTCTTTGAAAGTACCAAACATTTATCGTTAGAATTTCAGTTGAAGATGTGTTGAAATAACTTCTTTAAGAAGAACTTTTATTTCCCCCGTGACTTTCCCCTCATGTGACTCCGCTCAGAGGGAACCACCACGCTTTCTTTCTCTGTTGCTCTGTTCAGAGCGACTTTACATAAGTGTGCTGGGAGAATCCCTAACAGTCCGAGTATACAGTCCAAAAATACACGTTTGGTTTTACTTCCTCTTTCACTCTCCGAATCCAACTGTACAAATATGTGTAACATTTCTCAGCAGAAAGTCACTGAAAACCAGATCAACCGTATTTCCTGTTTGTTTTTTATTGCATGTCAGTGGAGTCAGTAGTTTCCCAGTGGTTGGGTGTTTTTGTTCCACGTAAACTTTTTAGTTTTTCCTCACATTTTACTGAAAAACACCACCTGTTTTGGTGTGTTTTTTTACATCTTACTTGAGTTTAGTGAAGACAATGACATCGTTGAAGAGGAACAGGTGTCTCTCCTTGGTCTTGGAGCCCTCTGTGACCTGGACGCACTCGTCCAGCAGCAGCTCTCCGTTTTCACTGGTGAGGCCGAGGACGAAGGGACTCTGCTCCACTGAGACCCAGCAGGAAGCCTCCTCCCTGAGGGAGCCGAGAGAGAAAAGAGGAGCGGACGGTGAGAACCCACAACCAGGTCAGTCTATGTTTCTGGATTATTTTTAATGTGTTTACAACAGCAGCACATGCTATCACTCACTACAACACCTGCACCACCTGATCATGTTGTAGTTTCTGTTTCATCACTACTCACCTTAATCTGTATTCATTTTTCATTCAAATTATTTATCATGTGCAATATTAGTTATACTATGGCCACTTTACATTTTAGTACTTGTTTTTTGCTTGTCTGTGCACTTGTTTGTTATGTTCGTGTTATTGCAAATGTTGAAGGACTTTTATGTCTGTTCGTTGTGTTCGCTCTTTCTATTTTGATCATTAGAATTTGTTCCTGTAATTTTTATTCACACTTTCTGCTTCTGTTTTTGCTGCTGTGACAAGGACATTTCCCCATTGTGGGATAAATAAAGTTTAATCTAATCTAATCTAACATCTAGCAAACTCTAAAGGCCATAAAGCTTTGAGAGGTCACTTTGAAATATGTACTTTCATCGACCCTAAACTTTGTGTTTTAAATATTTTTTTAAAACCATTAATTGCTTTTTTACAAATGTGAGAGTTTAACGATGAGTTCAACACATTGGGGGAAATATATTCATTTGCTCTCTGGCAGAGAGTTAGCTTAGACTGTTAGCTTTGCTTAGCATACAGGCCTTAGGGCAGAGCCACGCTAGCTTTCTTTATACTAAAGAAGTTGTACTTGTAACAGAGACGGTTTAAAAGCGAGCCGGTTCACTGACCACTCAGTTCCTGTATCTGTGTCATGTGTGTTTTGTTACTGAGAGGCCATTTTAAGAGACTAGCGGCAGATCCGACGTTATTGACTCCAGTACGAGAAATGAAAGTTAGCACAGATTATGATCAGAGTCTTTTCTCTTAGAGTAACCAAAGTAAATATTGGAACCATTTTTCACAGGACACAAAAAAGGCTTTTTTTCTGATGTAGAAATCAGGAGAACATTTCTCAGTCAAAGCAACTCACTCTTGTGAGATCTGGCAACACAGATAGAGTCTCACGAGACACATGAAAGGTGTCAAAAACATTTTCAAAACGCTTAGCTGACTGACTTTCGTGACACTAAACTGACTGTTAGCTGTGGAAATGTTAAAAAAGCTTTCTTGACGTTCACAATACTGTGTCTACCATTTAATTGCACTGGCAAAGCTTTTAATGCGCTTGTTCAGTTCTTGGTTTTACCACCTGGATTGGAAGTCATCATGCAACTGAATGTGTGTTATTATCTTTATAGTTATGGGTAATAAGAGGCCTTTTCCACCTAAAGATAACTGTGTTGAATTTGACCTGGACTATGATCACCACCTGCAGTTAGCTGGTTGTTTAGTTAAGTGTCCAGATGGTAAAAATGTTGTTGGCTACTGGATCAAACCTGACAAACAGCCTCCTGCAGGTGAGATGAAGGGAAACAACTCAACAACAACAACTCAAAGGACATTAAATGCTTTTGTGCGTTTCGTATGTTTTATAAAACATATGAAGTCACCAACTAATCAATCTTCTGTGATCCCTTTCCAAATATCACAGATAGACTGAATTATGTTTTAATATGAAGGGAAATGCCAGAACGGTGTGACAGCATTGCCTGTCCTAACAGATCAATACACTCACCGGACACGTTATTAACTAGCAAAGTGGACCGAATCAAGTGTTGGTGTTCTGCTGCTGGAGCCATTTTGCATTAATGTTGGTCGTGTTGTGTGTTCAGAAATGGTTTCTGCATAGCTTGGTTGTAATGAGAGGTTATTTGAGTTACTCATCTGGAACCAGTTCGGCCATTCTCCTCTGACCTCTGGCATCAACAAGGCATTCTGGATATTTTCTCTTTTTTGGACCTTTCTCTGTAAACCCTACAGATGCTGATGCTGATGCTCAGTTTGAGCTCGTCTTCACCATGTCTACAGGCCTAAATGCATTGAGTTGCTGCCATGTAATCAGCTGATTAGATATTTGCATTAATGAGCAGTTGAACATGTTAACATAATGAAGTGGCTGGTGAGTGTATAATGTCAATTACCTGATATTGTTTCATTAAAGGCACAGAGGAACACATTTTAATAAACCTTAGTGAACTAATTGCATGAGGGGATTACATTTAATCTCACGTGATATTTCAGTCTACTCACTAAATAATATGACAACAACACAATCATCTTTAATTAAAAAATAAATATGTGTTTATGTCGCTGCAGCACAGCTCTGTCTAAAGATGCACATTGAATCATCACAGGTGAACACGAGAAGTAAGAGTTGTTTGTTCTGAATGATTGTGAAACCATTTTTGGTCATCACTTCTCCCACTGACTCTGGGTTCAGGGCAGAAATTCAAATTGTTGCAGCAGAGGTACTTTCCCCGACTGATGATGACACATAAAAACACCAGCAAATAAATCAGTGGGAGATCTGGGGGTTATCACTGTGTGTCAATGCAAACAACAACTCAAATATGAAATTAAAGTAGACATACAGCTCATACAATGATCAATAAACACAGCTCCTTTGCTCATCAGCTTTTTCCCATCAAAGTAATACTTCAACATTTTTGGACAGATACTTTAAAACCACTTTCATCACCGTTAGCTTAACTTAGCGGTTAGCCGTGTTCATTCAAAGGTAACAAAAACTGTGTCGTTTGTTAAAAAAATCATGTGTTTGGGGACCTTTTTCAAACTTGCACCACTGCCATCACTTTTTTGGCATTTCTAGCTGTAATACTTCCTTTTTTTTTTTTTTTTACTTTGTGTTTTTCACTTTTTGTCATGGATAGCAAAGTTAGCAGCTAAGCTAACATCTCCCGCCTCTAAAACTTCATATTCAACAGACACATATGAGAGTTTTAGGCTACGAAACGCAAGAAGAAAACTGACAAATTGAATGTAACAAACAGTTATATTCTAATTAGTAAAATGTATTCATAATGTTAACCATTTAAATAATCAGTCTCTGCACTTCATCCTTAATTCCTATTATAAGAGTTGGTCGAGCTGTTAATCAGAGTTCGGTTCTCAGTCGGCCTCAGTCTAAACACTCACTAATTACTGAATATAAAAGGCTGTAATTAAACTGATGGCACTTCATAAAGTCATTAATAATTATGTACCTTTGCGCACACAGCGCATAACACATTTCATACTGTAATTCAAACTGAATAAATACTTAAAGAATTACAGACAGCTACTTATCTTCAGCATGTTTTTTTTTTTTCCAACTATCTACGTCAGTGGCAATCCCACCGCAGTGAAACCGCCGCCCCCGCCCCCCGCCTCAGGTCATGCACATTATGTGTGTTTGAGCGCCGAATGGGTGGAAGTGTTGAGAGTGGGCGGTGTCTGACATTTCTCTTATTTGCTTTGATGGAGTCGCCCACTGGATGCTCGGTGGTCTTTGCTTGATTACAGCAATGACATCGTGAAAAGGTTAAAGAGTAAAACATCAGTTATAGAGGAGGAGGTGATGAAAAACCCCACATAAAGGAGCTGATCGGACCAGACATTTAAATGACTGGAGGTGTGTGATGACGCAAGTTTGACTGGCAGCACGGTCCTGTAGGCCGGTACGGGTCTTTCTATCATACAGTGTTTTCTTAGGTAGACCACTTGACACACAGATTCCAAAAAAGTTGGGACGCTGTGAATATTTTGTTATCAAAACAGAATACAATAATTAGCAATCCTTTGCGACCTACATTCAATTAGATATCTCATGTTCTCATATACATCTATAAACACTCATACTGAACTGACAAGACCAAGACCTGAGCCAGTGATCGGTCTGAGTGTAAGGGCGCTTACACAACTCAAAGTTTAGTCTGTTTCAGTGGAATATGCTGCGCTTAAATACTTGTTACGGTTTGTTTGGTTGCTTGTGAACGATCCAATCATACTCTGGTGTGGACCAAAATAACCACTTGCTTGAGGGGGTCTCGGCCTGTTTCCAAATGAATCCTAGTGCGGATTGATTGCACTGTGACCACAATCAACCCCAATTACAGGAAATGATCGAAAACACAGGTACAACTGTACCTGCACGGGCAGTTGATGAGATGTACGGAGAGCGACAGGTGCAACATGACTGAGAGAGGACTGACTTGGACTTGGTCCGATGTTTGCTTGACATCTGAGCCGAAGAACTCATACAGGAGAAGCCGAATAAAGTCCTCGTAACAATGACTTTTTCAAAAACAATTCAAGATCAACCGCAGGATTCATGCGCACAATGGATCAGTGCAGAGTCAAGTTAAAACAACAATTTGGCTCCATGTTGCTTTCTTTATTTCCATGTTTACATTTTCCACCACCAACTTTCCAACCAATAAAAAATAACACTGCAAGTATATTTCCAGCCCTCCACCTTCATACACGCGACTCCAGCTAAGTAAGCTGCTACAACCTATGGGGTCATTTTTCTAAGAATAAATGTCTGTGGGTGAAACTAAGGATTGGAGAAGCTGGAGAGCAGTGATCAAGATGGGAAATTATGTGAAGATGCAGCAACTGAGTACTCTTCCTAAACAACAAAAAAGAGCTGACCTTCAAATTCAAACCAGCATGACCAGTCAGTTCAAAGCATGGCAGTTTTCAGCACAAGTTTTGCCTTCAGTTACTAGATTTAGATCAAACTAAAACACCATCCCTTTCCACTCCTCAGGACTTTATATATATCACTTTCTATGAAATATTAGAAAGTACATCACAAGCTTTTCACAGCTTTTTTTTCACAGTTTTTTTCTTATGTAATACCAGAAACCTTCATGTCTTCAGTCTTCCTTCAAATGTCACAGAAGACAGGTCAATCAATAGCAGGCAGCTGGTCCTCTGAGTGGTTTTAAGCGAGCATTACGGGGTTTGAGCTACGTGATCCACCTGCTCTCTAAACTGCGCTCTGTAAATCCCCCACAGGGACATCTGTGTTTGTGGCCTTAGCAGAGGAGGCTGTGTGGACATGCGGGTTTCTGTTCAACACGTGGTCTGAGCATGAAGTGGAGGGGAGTGTGTGACGACAGCGGAGCTGAGTTAGTATTCAGATGTGCTGCCACCTGTAGGCACTCTTTTGAAACTTGTGTCTCTGTGTGGAAATGTTTTGTGATAATCTACCAAAATATTAAAATACACATCATAAAACATAAACCTCAAGTTGTTCACCAACTTCTAAGTATAAGTAAAAGTATATTAAACGTAAATAAAACAGAATGCAATAAGTTTTGCACTGACAGGATCCCAAATTATGACAAGAGTGCATTTAATTTGACGACATGACATCCCTGTCAGCCCCTTAAGTTGCTCTTACAAACACAGGAAACAGCAAATGCTGCATAAGAGTCATTGTAAGTGTTGATATGGTGTTTCAGCATCGATGCAGCTTATTAAGACGTGCTTCTATAACAAGCTAATGCAAACAGGAACTTTATAACCAGACAGCTGTATGATTTTGAACACATCATAATTATAACTTCCTACTCAGAAACACTGTGTAAGGAGATAATCCCTCAAAACTAGATTTATTATATATGTTTAGTAAATGTTTAAAGGGTTTAAAGCAGTGATGTCCTCACCTGATAGGAGACCACGGCATCCCCAGCGCCTTCCCAAAGACCAGAGACGGAGCCGAGCGTCGCCTCTGAGCCAAGTGTCTGAGGTGCTGTAACAAACAGGGTTTGTAAGAATTAAACAATATATACCTTCATTTATCTACACATCTATCTTTTTATAGGGTCTTTCTCTTATTTGTTGTATAAATGTGACTTTCAAACACTGTACACTACTTTCAGCACATACCACTGTGATTTTCACACTTGAACGAACTGTTAAACAGCAGCTGTGAAGTCTTTGACGCTAAACAATAAACACAAAAATTTATATAATTTGTATTTGTTTGTCTGTCTAATGCAGGCACGCCTTTTGAAACACAAAAAAGATTTTTCTACAAATATTTCATCACAATATTTGAGATTGTGTAAAAATTCAAGGGCGTCCGAAAACTTTTTTTTTTTCCACCACTGTACTTTGTGTTTGTGTCGCAGAGAAAAAATTCAAGAATACAAGCGATTCGAACTTTTCATACGAGTTGTTTATTCTGCTGTGACGTTAAATCAACAACGGGAGCAGATAACAAAAGAAAGTCCATCTTCGAAATAGACGAATAGAAGATAGACTGGGTTGGTCGAGTTGAAGCTACTAAAATGAAAAGTACTTTATAAACATTCTTCCTCGAATGTCCTCCTTGTCAGTGGATGGAAATGGAAACCTTGTCTTCTAAGGTCGAACTCTGTAAGTGCATCCAGGCTGAGTAACAGAAAACTCTCAAGAGAGAGGAGGTAAGAGGAGTCTTAGGAAAGGAGTCGACTCTTTTGTCTCTTTTTTTTTTCACTTCTTTTATGTTGGGATCAATGTTTTATAGGCAAACATGTTGGTGCAGTGCAGTCAGTGTCAGTGCAGTGCAGTCAGTAGTCAGTGTTGGACGGGTGCGTCAGCCATGACTGTAGAAAATAATACTTTACAGGCCAGCACCCAAGAACCCCCAAGCCTCACTTCATTTACCAAAACTGATTGCTTCAGCACACGTCACTGTTTACTCTGTTGTGGAGATACGACAAAATCCATCACAGGGAAAATGTTTGAATCTCTACGAAGCGAGACACAATCACACATGGGTTTCCATCAGGCGGATTTGATTGCCTGAATGTATTTGCTGATTCCTGCTTCTGTTATGTTGAGAGTTGATTAAATGATTTCAAGCAGAAACAGGACCTTCACACTGCAGTAAGAAAGTCAGGTTTTGGTTTTGTTTGGACCCAACAGCAGAGACTGACACAGGTTAGTGTTATACACAAAGAGCTGATTGTATGACAGAAAACAAAAGGAGAAGAACAGAAAGGAGAACAAGAGAACAAACACAAAAAACTGCAAACAAAACCAAAATCCAAACAGAATCATCACAAAGAACAAAAGAGCTTTGAGTCATGAAGCAAATTTCAAAGTTTAAAAGACAGACTGCTTGATCATCAAGCTCTGCAGAAGCCTGATAACGATCCTGATCATTTGAATCAGGTGTGTTGGAAGAGGGAAACATCTAAAACATGCAGGATAGTGGCCCTCGAGATCCAGGATTGGGCAGCCCTGCTTTAGAGGGTTGTTTTTCCACTAGTGCATGCAAACTTTATTGTCCAAAATGTGAACACAGGTTTTATATACATTATTAAGTGGATAATACACTTCAGAAACTGTTCCAAAGCTGATTACACGCTGAATACGATAGCACCACATGGGCGTCATTTCAGTAACAAATGAAAGAAATCCACTAATGCTTGTTTAGGAAAAAGTGTTAATTATAAAAAAACACTCATCAGAGTTTGTCAAGAGGCGGAGATGGAACAAAATTTTTTATTCTCTACGCAGAAAAAAACCTGGATACTGCCCAAACCGAGAGAGCACACACTTGATGCCAGAAACAGTGCCCCACTTGGGCCACCGAATCAAAAAGGCCTGAACGCGCCGCTGCTAACCTTCATGTCATGATGTAATTTTCCCAGCAGCACCAGTCGCTCACACACACACACACACACACACA
>CAFUXE010003110.1:206262-240886 GCA_903364295.1 Serranus cabrilla | reverse complement strand
CACACACACACACCCCAACTCTTTTTTATCTGGCTGAGGGGAAAACAAACAGATTTCCCATGTTGTTGTGGCTCCTCTTGTGCTCTAATTGCTGAATAAACAAAGAAATTGTGACGTACTAGAATTAAAGAGAAAAGGAAAAACAGCACAACAAAACAAACAAAAGCAGGAATTACACAACAAAGCCTGTGTCTCCTCAGCCACTAACACATGTCGCCATCCTCCACTTTGTTTAGGTTAAATCAAGAGCCGATGTGACATTTTGTCCATGTATGTGAAACAGAGTGAAGGTCCTCATGTTGAAGGGACATTAAGGAGATGAAGGAGCGACTGCCGGATCACACGGCTGCTTGATTAGCAGATAAGGAAATGTTCCCATCAACGGAAAATCACTGTATTGATAGTAAGTGTGAAAGTGTGCAATTAATGGATCATTATCCTGCTCTCAAGAATATTTGATTTGGAAAAAATGATCCCCCTTAGAAACAGTTGTTGCAGCGTTTACAACATTTTTAACACTAATATTTAAAACTTAAGCACATTTTTTGAGGTACTTGTGCACATTTTATGTTTTTTTAAAATTACATTTTGGTGTTTGATTTTTTTTACATTTAAGCCCTGTCCAGACCTGTGCCCTGTGCTTTATATTTCTTCCATGTAAAGTGGTATTACACGGTGAAACAAACAAATAAATAAATAAACTAGGTAGGAAGTGTCTTTCTTCACAATATGAACAGCTGCTAGGAAGTAAATCTAATGTAAACACTTTGCACGTTAAGTGCTGACTAGGACTTCATGGTGCATTCAGGTGAGACCTCACAACTGGAAACAATGCAGAACAAGGCAATCAGAGATGGCAGACTTCACCCCACAGCGCCCTCTGTTGGCCAGAGGATGTATATGCAGCGGAGACATGGACGGACAGACAGACACCGCCGCCCAAAACAATACTACCTAAACTAAAAACTGTATTAATTGGAAGTTTTCTTTAAGTTAAAAGTGAAAGCTTAACAAATGCATGATGTCTGTTGATCTCAACACAGACCAGTATAATTGTAATCAAGCAGCCAAATAGAGTGATATTAAAAATATACTGTAACAACTTTAATGCACTGGTTAATGCTTTAAAAGCATCCCTAGCCATTTACAAAAAAATATTATTTCATTTCCAAAGCTCCTTTATCTGCACAGGAAAGAAAACACACATATGAGCTACTTTAGTTTTGGTGAACTAACAACCACTGGAGTAATTTTCTGTTCTCTGAATTTAGACATTTCCACTGAAACGTACTGAACATTTTATCCAACTTGACTAAAAGGATTTTTCTGATAATGGTTTATATCTGCTCTTGTATAACTAAAAATCACTGAGAGCTCAACACTTTAAGGACCTCTGTCTGAGAGCTTCCTTCACCTGTGACCTCTCACGTACTCACAGTAAAATATTTTTAATAATGTATTGATACTAATACATTTTTTGTGGCACGTTTTACCTTCAAACTTCTCCCTCACACACACAGCAACTGATCAATAGTGTGTTGCTGATGTTTCAGATTCATGAGTCTGTAAAACTATAAAAAGCAGGTCGTCTTTTTTCACCTTTGAGGGTCGGATCGATACTTACAGGACGCAGAGAAGCTGCAGCATCATCGTAGCTTCCTCTCCTCATTGCTGCAACTCCATAACCTGGAGAGTCCATGCTGGTGTTTCGGCCGCCTGCTGTCCTGTACTTGTTAATTTGTGCGTCTGTAAGAAGAAGAGAAGTAGTCTGAGGGCTCTGTGTGAACGAGCGGCTGCAGAGTGACGCCTCCTGTCCTGCACAACAGTTTCTTCTAACTGCTGCTAATGAGGGTTTCAACAATGGAGGCCCAGCTGGCACACAAAACAGGAGGAGAGGGGGGTTTGGAGCCTGGCCTGGACCCACTGTGCCACTCTGATCCACAGGGCCCCCCAAAAACTGTACCCATTCCTCCCTCCCGCTCCATAATAATAATAATAATGAGATCACCGCGCGTCCCATCAGGGCCTGGCTCCTCGTCCCCATTTCCAGGCTAACGAGGGTGAGATGCCGTGACTGCCAGAGCCCCTGAAGAACAGGGTCTCACAGACTCTCCCCATCCCCCCCAGTGTATACGTGAATAGCTGCAAACACACATAGATGTACTTTTAAAGTTGAAGGCTACTTTCATGTTTAGCTGAGGCCGAATATGTTGTTAGAACTAGAGAGGAACGAACATTAAAAGCGTTAGAAATGTTTGAAATGTAATCTACAAAACAGATTCAGTCTCTCTTCTCAGGCAGCTTGTTTTTGTGATCTTGTGCTGTCTTTTCCCTTTGTGTCTCTTGGCAACCTGGAATTTTAGCTAAAAAATGAATTGAAAGCATTGGTTAAATAGAAGATAAATAGAAGACAGGGAGATGAAGTTTGTATAAAAAACTAAAGTGGCACACTGAAAAAACAGAGCAGCTCTGAATCATTGACCCACCAATCAGAGCCGGCTAATACACACACCTCCTAATCCACTTCTCACAATATGAAAACATGCAGAACAAAGAGGAGACAGTACTCCAGTTTTGGGGTATTTTAACCCTGTAAACTGTCAGAGAAACAAGCCGAGCAAAGGTTAGCAGCAGCTCGGCTCAAAGCTCCGCAAGGACGTCCTTTGTTCGCATTGGAGAAACACTGATTTTTAACACAAACCTGCTTTATTCTGTGTTTTTACTGATTTTAATCACAAGGTCTGTTGGTTTTGGTGAAAAGGAGACCTCTGCGGAGAATTCGGCTACTGGTAAAAACCAAACCGGGAGAAGCTGAAAGAAATGACATCAAATAAAGCAACTTAGAAAGCAGAAGGTTAGATATACAAGGTGATACTATTTAAAAAATACAAATTCAACTGTGAACAAATATCACAGACATCCTGCCACTGTTCGGTTTTATACACCACCAGGAAAAGTACCACAACTTGCGATAATTCCTAATATCAGAGATTTAGTTAGTCAGATTCCAAGGATAAGTTTGTTGCCATTAGGAGACTTTAATTGGGGGACAGTGTGGTAAAATAAAACTGTTCTGTAATTAATTTGAATAAAAAGTGACGTTCCAGCTACAAAAGAAACAAAGTTCTAGCATTTCACCTTTCATTATTCACACACAGCACATGTAGATAATGAGCAGATGAGGCATAACTGGAATAATTAATTCACAGCTGTGGTGCAGATAAAAAAGTGATGAAACAGATGTGAAGTTATATAAAGTATAACTCCCCATCTGTCTGTCTGTTTAAATAGACATTTTATGAGACAAATGGGATCCAGCATCACAGAGATTGAGAAAGAATATTATGTAACTTTAATAATGTAAAGTTAACTTCTCAAACTAAAATCAAGGCCTGAAAACTGAAAATTCTGTGTTTTTATGGGGACGTGGTTTGTTTTTCTTGGGTTCAAAATGTTGATTCAGTAAGTCAAAGTGAAAAAAATATCATCAGGTCAAACAGGTGAGGTTGAGATGAAAATAATGATTCCAAAACGGCATGGTAAACATGTATTTTAAATATACAGGCAGAATGAAAAGGACTCAAAAACAGACAAAATAGCCCAAGATTCAGAAGGGTTAAATAACTAAGATACAGCAGCAGCTGCTGTCCTCGAATCAACGATGAACAGGTAACTACATTTGTGGGAAATTCAGGGCCGCTTTTCCATCCGACCTGCAACCTTTGGACTAAACATCCAATCCCCAGAGATAACTAGTCAGCAGGGGGACATTAAAACAAACAAACAGCACTCTTACCCTTTTGTTATTAGTGTTTTGAGTTGGCTCTGGTCCTGGAGGACTCCATTTAGTCCCGTTTAGAAAAGTCAATGGTTTCCATCCAGTTGTCAAAAGCTCAGCGTGGAGCCAGTTCAGAGTGGGTCGCTTGTTTTCAAGATTGGTTTGAACTTGGCTGTCTGGCAACAGCAATGGCAGACTTTTCATTCAACTGCAATCTATGATTTCAAATTTTATTTAATAGATCTCCTTTCAAAATAGGTTCCCATTTTGTAGGGGTGAGCGTGTCTGACTGGCAGTGGAAAGTAATTAAGATGGCAGACTCTTTGCAAAACACAGCTTTTACCGTCTCATGTTGAATGTTTGATAGCTTAATAATGTTCTCCCCCTGCTGTTTACCACATTTTTACGTCTTGTTGAGTGTGTGCCAGCATGGTGAAAGTCCTGATAAAACCCTGTGGTGGAGTTCTGACAGGGAAAATGCAATTATGTCTCATCAATGCAGCCTATTGTCAAGAGGTTACATAATCTGTCGCACAAAGCCAGGCTAAACATCACCCTGCTCATCTTTACAGACTGTTACAAAAACACTCTGACGCTGTAGCTTCATGTTTTGGTGTCTTGAAACGGAAATGTTTGTGAAGTTTATTGATTTGGTTTTGACTTTGTGCGTCCATGTGGCGCAATAAATGTATCTATACCCCAGTGCTTTCAAAATTGCACACAAACAAATCAATAAACACAATAAAACCGAGCAGGCAAAGGCACATAGAATAAGAACAAAAAAATGCAAAAACACAAGAGTAAAACAACAGAACACACAACTTAAAAAAAGAAAGACTAAAAACAATAACTAAAAGGATGATAAAATGACTTACATGTGGTCACTGTTGTCTAAACTGTTTAATGTTGAGCCTCAGAAAAGGCCTGAAAACATGTTGAAAGAAGCCCTCAGGGGAATCCTCATAAACCAGTTAATTGATCATGTCTGACAGAAAGCATGTCACACTTTTAAGATTAGCTGCTGATAACGGTGACCACATTTTGTCAGGTTTATCTAACTCTGCAGTAATCACCGGGTCACTTGGGGGAGGTGCAACAAGCTGTTTGTTCAATATTCACATAGTATCTGCTAATGACACAATTATGGGGTACGTGTTTTCACCAAGCCCACACAGAGTGACATTACGACATGTGTCAGGTCCCTTGCAAACAATTATCTTATATGCCAAGATTTTATTTAGGGATGTCCTGATTAACTTTGTCCACCCTAAATCCTGATCCAAGTCATTTAATATTGGGTGTCAGGTGTTGTGTGCATGCTTCAAGACATTAACATCAATCCTAATATTGAATATCTAGGAAACCCTGCTTCTTGCCAACATATTGAAGCATCCACTGAGCTGTGAAAGCAGCTTCTCCCTCATTTCTTAAATAAAACACATTTAGTCACAGTCAGATAACACTAGACATTATTCCCACTAGATTTCTGACGGACATATTTTATAAGGTTGGCCCTAAAATTCTCTACATGATCATCTGTATATTGTCTACTGGGTGAAGAAACCTGCAATCATTTTAACCAATTTTGAATTCTTACAGTTTTGCATTTAATACAGTCAAACGTATTATTTTACGTTTATGCTTTTAGGCCAGATAATCCTTAGCCAAGTTTTAATATAAGATATTTTAACGATATACTAACTTTTGGTGAGCTTGGTCTTGAGTTACAAGTCATTATGTATATTTTGGCCATTTCTGTATTTTTAAACATTAGTATTTTGAAACCACAGAGAGTAAATACTGTGTTTTGGATGTAATTATGATACATATCATATTATCATACGGTGTGTCGGTGTTGTTTGCTTGCACTGACCTGCCCGTCCGTCTGCTCCCATCCCCGGCTCTCTGAAGCTCTGTTCCCCGCCAAGAGTGCGACTCTACTCGGCCAGGGTGGTGGAGGTCCCCGGGCACCGCCGGTAGACAATAACGACATATTTTTAGTTTCCTTACATGTACACAAACTCAGAAATATGTAGGACTTTACTAAAGACATCGTTGTAACCTTTCAACGACTACTTTTGCTACTGACGATAACGGAAGTGAACAGGTACACGCTTCCGGTCTGGTCAAATAGCCGTTTAGCTTGTTGCCATGGCACTTTAGAATAGTTACTGCGGTGTTGCCAGGTTGGTTGAAAAACGTAATTATAAGCCGGAAAACAGTAAGAGTAACGCCAACGCTATAGAAAACCAGACAAAAACCTTGTCAACCAACCCCAACAATCACATTTTTAAAGAAATAATCAATGTTAAAGCTGCCAATTTAGCCAAATTTGCCAACGTTTATCAAGTTATTTTCAGCATTAACCCAGGCCTGTTTGAAAAAGGCTGGAGCGGTATTATCATAACAAAGACAGACTAAAATGTGTATCATTAATTATATTTTAATGGTTTAATTGCAATGTGATTGATAAGGACTAGCCATGGCTTACAACAAAGGCTCACATGACATCTTACGTTCAGTGTTCAAAAGACCATAATCAATGTCCACAGCCTTAATAGAAGTGATCGTGATTCTTGGGTTTCTTTTGAAAAGAGAAATGCTTTGTCCTCAAAACATCAGACAGTTCAGACAAGTAGTTCAGCTCTGCTCTCATTGATCAAATTTTATTTTCTCTATGATGACTATTTGAAATTGCCTGGCCAAGGTCTTATTGGATCGAACAACTGAAATCCCTGGGAGCTTTAAACTCATTATGTGAATTTCTCTCCCTCTGAGGTTTTCTTTTGCACCCAGCACCTCTGAAACATTTTGTACAGGTAGGGGCTAAAACTCGAACAACCACAGAGATATGACAAAAAAAGATCAGCATGACTGCAGAGGAGCTAATGGCAGGCAGCTCTCAGTTGGATTCATCTTAAAAACATGTTACAGGAGACATGAGCAATGAGCAAAGTAGGCAACAAAACAGGCAACTGCTGGCTGAAATCATGGGAACAAAGTGAAATAACAGCCAGTGAAAAGATATTCACAAACATGAAGAATGACAGTATTCAGCATGAGGTGATGTCGCCACACGAACACAGAAAAAAAAATAGAATCTAATAAAATAAACGAAATTATTTCACTTCAAATTGATCCCAGCAACTTTTTTGCTAATTTATTAATACTAATTTATCAATACACATTAGTCACTTGCTGTCCACAACAATTAAGACAAGCAGCACAAATATGTTGTAGGCTAGCAGTCGTTTTCTGAAGCCATTAACAACATTTGTAAAAAGATGATGTAGTCCACCATTGTTGTTATTATCCTTAGGGAGAGCAAAGAGATGTATACAGTGACATAATGACGTGGCTGTCTAGTCTGTGAAAAGGCAAACAGGTTATGAGAAGGTTTGCAAATTGAACCAACTGCAAACCAGCACCAGCACTGGAACTTGGTTCACGTTGGTGTGAAGCAGCAAATCTGCATTAATTCACGCAAGTCAGTCGGTCAACTCTGAGGAGTCTGCTGTTGATTTTCAATAACAATAGCCGCATGCTAACCATGCTAGCTATCTAACTAGCTATTTAAATCAATGACAAACAAAGCAAAAAGAGGAGTTTGTTTTTTTTATGTGTGACGGCTATGTCTTTACATATCTGGTAGATATATAACATGTAGAAAATATCAGTTGGCATTCACAGCAGGTCCCTGAGAGACAAGCGTGGCCGAGCATGTTAGACGGTTAATGAAGAGGGGGAGCCGAATAGTGAGTCAATCAGAGGGCAGGTTCCTGCAGCTACAGATGCTGCTGCAAACTCTTAGTGGTTCATATGTAATGATTATTTATCTATGAGTTCATACATTTCTTTTTAGGAATATTCAGCATATTATGACCTTTAAATAATGCTATGAGAGAGGTGAAGGCCATGAAACCAAAAACAATGAGCTTTAAAAGAAACTATAAAGCTCTGTAGAGAGGTGAGGGGTAAGGTGATCTGTGTGGGATCATCACTATGGCTGAAACATTACATTTAGTTCCATCCTTAGTCCAAAATATTGATATAACAGCTTCAAATGATAAGAACCATTGAGAAAACAGGACAATTACCACAGTTCGGATAGCTTTTTAAAACTATTCTCAACACATGCATGTATATGCGCACTGTGTTAAAGTCTAATTGACGCTTCAACCGACTACAAGGAGGTTATTAAACAGTGAGAGCGCCAGACAAATGAATGACTCTCATTAACATGCATGAAGCTGTTAAATCACTCCAGCTGAGCATTAAGAAATAAGACAAGAGGGCTTCTGGTGTGAGGGAATTTTATTTCTTTCCATTAACGCAGCTGTTGAACCAGCAGAGAATGAGACTTTGGACTGAATACAAATGTGAAATAAGTTAAACATAAAATATCTACAATCAGAAACCAGTGGCTTTCAAGATTTGTTTGATTTGAACGGTCTCTTATTCTCAGACGAGTTTCATAACATACATCATTGTCTATACACATCTTTTTTTCAGTATTTTGAAGTACTGTTACACATTTTTTATGTTATTTCAATATGACAAGAGACTATTTAGAGAGGGTATTCAGGGCTACAGAGAGGAAAAACACTACACTGAACTCTGATCATCCCATACTGGCAACAACAGAGCATTTCTCTTTTCAAAAGTAAGAAAAACAATGTTACAATAGATATTGTAGCCTATGTTAAGCTGTATTGATTATGGGCCTGTAGAGAAGTGATTGTGTTTCTTTTGAAAAGAGAAATGCTTTATCCTCTACGTCAAAACATCAGACAGCTCAGACAAGTAGTTCAGCTCTGCTCTCATTAGTTCAACTTGCTTTTATATAAGACGACCATTTGAAAATGCAAACAATTGAAATCCCTGGGAGCTTTAAACGCATTTTGTGAATCACTTTTTCTGAGATTTTCTTTTGCACCCAGCACCTCTGAAACATTTTGTTTAGCCCCTACCTGTAACACTGTTACAGGTAGGGGCTGAAAATCAGAACAACCACAGAGATATGACCAAAAAAAGACATTGAACCAGCACAATTGCAGAGGAGCTAATGGCAGGCAGCTCTCAGCTGGATTCATCTTAAAAGCATGTTACAGGAGGTATGAGCAATGAGCAAGGTCAAGGTCAAGTTTATTTATTTAGCACATTTATAAAACATCGAGGTTTACCAAAGTGCTGTACTCAAAGTCCGTCAAAAGCCAGCGAGAGAGATGAGTCTTCACAGCCGACTTAAAGCTCTCAAGAGTCTGGGCAGATCTTATATGTAGTGGTAAGCTGTTCCACAATTTAGGAGCAACAACCGCGAAGGCTCGGTCGCCTATTGTTTTGAGCCTAGATAATGGGACGTCTAAAAGCAACTCATTTGATGACCTCAGAGACCTAGCTGGTCTGAGCAGCTATGAGCAGGCAACAAAACAGGCAACTGCTGGCTGAAATCATGGAAACAAAGTGAAATAACAGCAAGTGAAAAGATATTCACAAACATGAAGAATGACAGTATTTAGCATGAGGTGATGTCGCCACATGATCACAGAATAATCTAATCTATTATAAATGATTTAGTTTAGAATTGATCTCAGTAATCTGACTTTTTGCCAATTTGTTATTCATCAATAAATACATTTTACGTAAATATTTAATGGTCGCATAAATACTCGCAATGTTATTTTGGGGTGTTCACATTCATTTTTCTATCTATTAATCCAACACAATATATATGCTGATGTACAGTTCCTCACTGGGTGAGAGAGCGAGAGATGTAAGAGCAGAGAGTGGACATAAGTGATGTGCCTCCACGTCCATGAAATAATGCATGTTAAATAGGCTCGCCGTATAAACACACGGGCCAAGGCATGTTACTTGAAGAGCGCCGCTTTTGTGTAGAAAAAGCACACATCCACCCCCTTTTGTGGAGGTTTAATTCAAATATTTAAAATAATGATTTCAGTATTAACAAAAAATGTCATATTGAATCATTGCTTTATACAGTCCATACTGAATGATGGTTCTTTGGGGAGTCACCAAGGAAACCTGATGGTTGCACAAAAATGTGTAATATGAGGTTAATGTTAAGTGCTAATACAAATATGTGTGCAGAAAAAATGTTCATACCGGGGACTGAGCAATGTGAGAGATAAACAATGCAATATATGTGTTTATTACCTCTGCCAAGGAAGTTATGTTTTCCCCAAAGTTTGTTTGTCTGTCTGTCTATCTGTTTGTTGGTTATTTAGCAACATAACTCAAGAATTTCTGGACGGATTTAGATTACATTTTCAGGAAATGTCCACAATGATACTAGGAACACATGGTTAAATGATGGTTGCTGGTTGGGATGATCCGTCCATAGGCGCCGATTCCGTGGGTGCTTTGGGGTCGGAGATTGCCAAGCACCCACAGAAAATGCCGAGGGGGGGCTGAGCTACCTTGGCAGAGGTCTGCGATCTCCAAGTGCTTTTCTAGTTTGATGGTTTGACAGATGTGCAGACTCTAAGCAGGGGTAAAGGACTTCTTGGAAGAAAGTTTTAGTCAGAAGTTTTTATTTGGCGTTCATCCTTGTGACTAGAAGGAGACACAATTACAACAAAGAAACAAAGCCACAAATGGACTGCAAAGAGACGCAAAACAAAAAGATACAATATCAAAGTGGTGGGACCTTATGCATGTCCCATTGTGTCATTATCCACCCATGTTTGTACTGCCTGTACTGTGGAGGGAGCATTCGTATAAATAACAGTGTCATCTGCATAGAGGTGTAGTTTTGACTGGATGTTTTTACCTAAATCATCAATAAGATAGACAACAAAATGGGCCCTAAACTAGATCCCAGTGGGACACCTCTTGTTACTTCTGCTACTGACGAGCCTGGGCCAAAAAATAATCTATGAACCATTTAATAAGGTATCGCAACACTGTTTTATATCCAAGGCACAAATAAGATAACTGTCACTTCTGTGGTCAGATTTAAAACAGAGAGTTTGGAAATGGGACAGTAGCTGTTCAACCCTGAGAGGTCTCCTTCTTTAAGTTGAAGGAGAATCAATTTAGGAGCAGATGAATTGATTTATTATAAGCACCTAATTACATTTATCGCAGTTTTTTTTTAAGATAAAACTATAGTTTATCTACTTCATGAGCCCTTAGATCTTCTGGTGCTGGTTTTCTGGAAACTCAAAACTCAAAACAAAAATCGGAGGTGTAGCTTTTTTTTTAAATGGCTCTTTATCCTCGCCTTTTTAAGTGCCATCTCTTACAATAAACATGTTTCACATACAATCCAGAATGCTTTTGTTACAGATTGTCTGTAACGCTATGCAGCTACAAGGAATGTTTTATTCTGTGCCTGTCGAGGAAAGGCAGTGTTTTATTGAGCACCAGACTGTTAGAAAACCTCTCAGAGTCTAAAAGTCTGTGCTGCTCAGTCCTAGTTTTGGTTCCTCCGTACCTGCCTTCAAACGGCATTAGGCTCCAGCAGCATGGTGGCTCCCAGGAAGTGGGTGGAGCAACAGGGCATATTAAATTGAGACAGTTTCATAACCAGTGTAATGTTAGTTAGTCTGAACCAAAGTGGCAGACTCAGAGTGTGACTAATAACACATCATAACACCATTTTCCTCAACATTAATGCAACATGGTGAATAGCAGAGCCATGCAACAAGTTCGCCTTAATAATCCCAGTCTTATCAACATTATCACCCAGACTGACTCTGCTGTTGTTCTCATTTCTAAGTGCAAGTCGACTTTAAAGTCTTAAAACACAGATTATATTTGCATCTAACCAGTGATTGCACTTAGCCCTGTTTGTTTTCATGTAACAAGTGTGCACACCGTCGTGTCTGTTTGCATGTATAACACTGCATAAAACAGTGCAAGGACAATTTGAACTTAAGCTTTGACAACAAAGAGTCAGATTTGCTTCACAGCTATTACTCAAGCGAGTCGAGGATCTAAGGATCTAACAGGTTTTTCAGCAGATAAAAGCACATTCATTTAACAATGTCCTTCAATGAAACAATACCGACTTTTTGGTTGTTTGCTGTTCACATTACTGCCTTTAAATAATAGATCCCCTGTCTTTGTATCAACACCGACTGTTCATATAGAGACAGGGAGGGAGCCTTTGGTGATCTTTCTCTCCAAGATCTCAGGGGTGTTCTTTGACGTGGACCCCCAGCAGTACACCAGCCTGCCGGGGGGACGGTTGCTGCCGGTGTGCATTGATTTGCTCTTGCTCTTGCTGCGAGTTCTGTCCTTGGACAAAACGAAGCTGTTCTTTTGCACGCAGCTTCTCTCCTGGAGCTGAATGTGGAGGGGGTGCTGTGGGGGCGCCGTCACGTGGATGCCCACTCGGTTTCCTCCCAGGCTGGGCCACAGCGAGTGGAGAAGGCAGCGAAGCTCCTGCTGGAAAGTCTTGTTGAAGTAGAAGTAGATGAGCGGGTTGTAGATGTGGGAGCTTTTGGCAAAGAGGGCGGGGAACACGAAGCCCTGTGGAGCCATGTACGTGCTCCCCTTGTTAAAAATAAAGAGGAAGGACACAATGGCGTACGGCGCCCAGGCGATCACAAACCCCAGGCTGATGCAGCAGAACATCTGGAACGGGAAGTCACACGTTACAGAAGGTTACTACACTGGAAACACGTCATTACTCTCAAAAATAGAAACTTCATGATTCATTTCTTGTGATGCAGACCAGCGACAGGGGGTGGTAGACTTTGTTTCCTTAGAAACTGAAGAAAAACACTGACATCTGTCTGAAAAACATTAGTCACATGTTCAATTTACTTGAAATGTTGATTTTTGGTAGCCAATGAGGAAACTCATCTGTCTCATAGCTCTAAATATAGTCAGAGGCAGATACTGACTGAGTCACTACATCCTGCTGTTCATAATCAGTCTTTTATTAACTATTACTGCATTTTTTTGTTTTGTTTTGTTTTTCTTTATCAGAAGTCAAATGTTTTCTTACAGCCCCATCCAAAACTCTCCATTCTCTTACTTCAGTAAAAGTACTAACACCACACTGTGAAATGACTCCACTACAAGTAAAAGTCCTGCATTCAAAACCGACTTAAGTAAAAGTAAAAAAGTACCAGCATCAAAATGCCTCACTCAGGTTGTTTTATATATTATTGTATTTATATTATTATTGATGCATTTATGTAAGCAGCAATTATTTTTCTTTAACTACTAATTATACTGTTATGAGGTTTAATTAAAAGAAATATTGAATCACTTTCAATTTATCATGTTTTTGATGCAAAATCCTGAAAACTAACAAAAGCTGTTGACTAAATGTAGTGAAGTAAGGAGAGCAAAGTTACATAAAATGGGAATAAAATTAATGTAAAGTATACGTTCCTTAAAATTGTAGAAATACACCATGAGTGTATTTGATTTCTAAAGAAAAAAACGCTCTCAAATGTTGATATCGCCTCGTGTACCTCATTTATTGTTCTCCCTTAGTCTCTTTGTTTGCCAGAGAAAAGGATCCATACTTCGGGAAATTACATTCCACCTCAAGGCCTTGAAAGTGCGGTAGGAGGATAAACTCCATTTACTGAAGGACAGAAATACTTCACACCAAGCTATAAAAAAAAAAAAGTTCCTTTATCGATGCGATGATTAGGTAACGTCCTTCTCCTTGAACGCTACTTGAACAGACTGAAGAAACCAAACAGTCAACAGCAGAAGGAGAAACGAAGCATCGGTGTGAGGGAAAGTATCCAAGGTCAAAGTCTCGATACATTCTGTCATGTGTGGCCTTTAGACTCACCACGTAAACCTACGCTGTATGTTTTTGGAAGCCAGAGGACATAAAAACTCCACACAGAACAGCTGGATCAAGACGGATCCAAACCAGGAAGTGTTTTGCCATGTTGCCAACTTCCACACACGTCATTAGAATAATAAAATAGCGTTTATCTGATTCTGATCTGCAGTGTTTCTGTCACAGTCTGACTGTGTCAGAGATATCTTTAAATAACTATCTGGCAAGTGGATTTTGTTTTCTGGGTTACTTTATTGTAGCCTGGGTGCAGCCGAACTTTAGCCCCGTCCACAACATTTTTCAGTGGGAAGTTCGGTCTGACACTTCTCCGTTGTGGCGCTGCTGCTCGGTACAGAACTACCGGACCAATGAAATTGTCAGGGAGGGATTTACACGATGATGGACAGATGAGCAACAGTAACGTAATCAGCCACGTCACTAAAGAGCGCTTGGGTCGAATTCGTTTACAACAAACATGGCTGCCGCGTTCCAACCGTGTTATTAGGTTCTGACAGGAAGACAAATGCGATACGATCTGTCTGATGTTTTGTTGAGTTGTAATCCTAAACGGAGGAATTGTTCTTACATACATTAACCTTTGCTGTTACTCTTAAAAATGAGGACTGTGTTGGAAACTACTCTGAATCCTTATATTCTTTTTACAACACCGGCAAAAATCTACCATCAACTATGCGTCGCTTGACATACGTCACATCTTACGCTGCTCCGATTGGTTGTCGATCTATCCAATTGAGCGAAGAGGCTTTTTTTTTCCTGTTTCGGTTGACACACGCGCCATAATCACAGCCCAACGGATCAGTTTCAGACTCACATTCTGACCAGAATCGTGAGTCTGACGTCGTCAGGCTAACATTTACATATTCTGAGGTGGTTTCATGTTTGTTCATTTATTCAGAAATTTTTTATGGTTTTCTGGGTTTTTGGTTTTGTCAGGTTCAATCTCAAAACGGCGTGCAACATTTTTGCTCTGGTTGTTGGGTTGAAGGACATGTTTGATTCTGACAGATGGGTTGTCCAGTCGTGGAGCAACCTCACCAGACCGAGAGCGGGCTTCTTACGGTCAAACGCCCGCTAACTTAACAGAAGTCTAAAAGGGGCGTATGTCTTGATTTCATATCTTTGGGTAAAGACACTTGTTTGCTCACCACTGAGATTCGTTTTTCAGTGTGGCGCAGGTTGTTGGGGATCCCCCTCACAGACAGCTGGTAGGAGAAGCGGGACACCTTGTAGATGATCTGACACTGGGACACCACGATGAGCAGCACGGGGACCATCGTGAAGCAGGCGAAGGAGCAGATGACGTAGAAGGCGTCCTTGGTTGAGGTGTGGTACCCCCTCCAGGCGATGGTGCAGGACAGCCCGTACGGCTCGGGAACGTACTCGCCCCAGCCGAACAGGGGGAAGCTGGACCACACGGTGGCCACGAGCCAGATGCAAAAGCACGCTTTCCGGAGGTTAGCACCCTCGAGCCACACAGCTGCAAACAAACCAAACCCAACACCATGTCTCGCTTTGACTTCATAGTTCAACATTTTCTTTCAAATGTCACTTAGCAAGGTTTAAAGGCAGGTTGGAGCCAGGCTAGCCGTTTCCCCCTGTTTCAACCTTTGGTGCTAAGCTAAACTAAGCTAAGTTAAGCTAAGCTAAGCTAAGTTAAGCTAACTGGCTGCTGTCTGCGTGTTTCGGTACAGACATGAGCACAGCTGCAACTAATGATTATTTTATTATTAAGTGTCAATAATTGGGGGGAAATTTCAAGCAGTGTTTCCCAAAGTCCAAAAGACGTGTTCAGGAGGTCGTAAGGAGTAAAGAAACCCAAAAATATTCACATTTAAGAAGCTGGAATCAGAGAATTTCTACTTAATTTGACTTACTCAAAGCAATAAATCGATTATCAAACTAACTGGCGATTCATTTAATGTTAACTGCCATGAAATCTTATTCTCAGCGATTAGAGAAAAATTCACAAAACCAACTTTTTTTGTCATGTAAGTTAGCTGCCATGCTATTTTAACAGTTCACGCTGTGAGGTTACAGCTCCCACTCTACCAATCGGTTTCATCATCTCACAGAAAGCGCAGCAGCATTGTTCTATTCAATCATGTGACTTTTTGTGATTTCTGCCTGCGTGTCTCAGCCAGGTGTCCAAAAAAATCAAGCTCATGCTCTTAGTAAAGTGGACACATGCAGCTCTAATATCATGATAAACAACTTTAATGTAGTCTGTTTTTATTTTCATTTCCTTCACGCAGCTTTAAAGCTTTTATGTGACACCTGTGCCCCCGTGTCACCTTTTGTGTGAACCCATTTAAAAACTGTTGCTGGAGCGTGATTCACTCTGGTTCACGGTAACTTCCGACAGAAGCGGGAAGAGCAAAATGAATCAGTAAAAAGGTTTTGAAAGGTTCACTGCCTCACTACATTTACACATAAATAACCTGGGGTCTTAGGTGTCGGGCTGCAGGGATTTAGATAAGCTTGTTTTGTGTATAAAAAAAAAGATGCAGCCCTCCTGTAGAGTGAGAGACTGTCACGTCTTTAAGATCCCACAAGCACCTTCAACATCCTGCAACACTGTCACCAGAATTAATGTTGGCATAGTATGTTTCTGACAGCCACAGATAACATTAAACGACTGCAACCCAGTGTTCTGTTTCAAACACTGAAAATACTAAAGGAACAAAAAACCCTGATTTAAGATTAGGAAAATGTATTAATAATAATAATTAAAAAACTATTTCCAACCCTAAAAAGGCTTTGATTTAGGTAACGCAGGTTTAACGTTGGGTAAAAACAACATGGATAGGCTTAAAAAATATTTAAAAAGACAATGTACTATACCATAGCTGAACTGTTATTATTTTTTATTTGTATAATTTGTGGTTATTTGTTTGTTACTTATTTTATTGTAATTTTTTTATTTATTTTTTGCTATTGCTGTCGTTTTAATTATGTTTATATGGGTATGTGTGTTATGTGTACATATGAAATACTAAATACAATAAAAAGGTCAGGTTAAAATAACAGTAAGGCTTGAAAAAGTGGTTAATAACACTAAAAACCCCTTTGGTTAGTGTTATGCACCAAATGCAGGTTTAATGTTGGACAGAAATAACAAAGCTCGGCTTTAAAAAAATGTAAATACCAAAAACACTTTGTTAAGGTTAGGAACCAAAACTACTGGTTTAAGGTTAGATAAAAATAACAAAATACTAAAAAGCCTTTTGAATAAGGTTATGCACCAAATGCACTTTAAAGTTTGGTTATAAAAAAAAAAAAAAACATTTCTAAGCTTAAAAAATATAAAAAATACTAAAAAGGCTTTGGTTAAGATTAGAAATCCAAACCACCGCTTAAAGATGAGGTAAAAATAAAAACAGTTAGGCCAAAAAACACACATTTACAACACTTAAAAGCTTTTAATTAAGGTTATGCACTGGTTTAAAGATAGAAGAAAGAAATAACATGTTTTGGCATTAAAACATTTGAAAAGTACTAAAAAGACTTTGGCATCAAAATCACTGTCTGAAGATTATGCGAATAAATTACAGGGTTATGCTTAAAAAAACACTGAGGTGTTTTTTATTAAGGTTATGCACCAAATGCACTGGTTTAAAGTTGGGTAAAGGAAAATCATAGTTAGGCTAAAAAAATTTTTTAAAATACTAAAACGCTGTGGTTCATGTGAGGCACGGAAACCACTGATTCAAGGTGAGGTAAAAATAAAGGGTTATGCTGAAGAAAAACGTTATTTTGAGACATACGTTTAAAAAAAGGGACACAAACACTACAGAACGCTGTCCTGCAGCCTGATGGGGAACATATGCAACAATAAAGATCACTTTGCTTTGTCACAGCAACCAAACAATAACGATCTAATGACGAACCGGCCTCACCGTACACCAGGCTGTAGCAGGTCTTCAAGTAGCGGATGACGCTGATGGCGGCGATGGTGAACATGCCGCACAGGCCGAAGACGTAGCAGCCGAGGCCGTAGTAAACGCACGTGGCGGTGGCTCCCAGCCAGGCGTGGTGGAAGGACGACAGGATGGAGAGCGGGTAGAAGCAGATGCAGCACAGGAAGTCGACCACGGCCAGGTTGACGCACAGCAGCTCCGAGCCCACCATCTTCTTCCTCCGGCGGTAACAGATGACCAGGACCAGCCCGTTTCCCAGGATGGAGAGCAGGACTGGAGAGGCAAACATGAGTTAAACACACGGACTGATCAATCAACCTGCTCCCAGGCTGAGAAACCACCTACAGGTCCAGGTCCTGATCGTCCAAGAGTCCTTAGTTTTCACACCACAGTGAGGAAACTGGAGTTATAAGAAACTACAGGATTTAGGAAATCCTTCAGAACCACTTCAGGATGTTTTATATCTTCATATTTTGTCAGAGGGTTAAATAAAGGCCCAAGTTAGGCTTAATTTGACGACTTTTTCTCCTTTACAGACCAGTGATGGAAGAATAATCAGATTCCTTACTTCTTTAAAAGTCTTATACCAAACTGAAAAAAACCTCCTGCATTCAAAACGTACTTAAATAAAAGTATCAGCATCAAAATGTACTTAAAGTATCAAAAGTAAAAGTACTTGTTATGCAGAATGGACTCACTCAGATTGCTTATTTCTAAATATATTATTGGATTATTATTATTGATGCATTTATGTAAGCAGTGTTAAAAAATAGTGCTCATTTTGACTACTAACTTACCTGTTATGAGGTTTAATTTAATGAAAACATTTGACATTTTTTATGTTTTTTTATGTTAAACTTGACCTGAAAAGTAACTAAAGCTGGCAGCTAAATGTAGTGGAGTAAAAGTATGTAAGTAGAAGTATAAAGTAACATGTGGAATGACTCAAATAAAGTACAAGTACCTCAGAACTGTACTTAAGTAAACATACTTAGTTTTTTTGTCTAAGTATGTTATTTCCAACTATCATATCTGAATATTTCTGCATACTGTGCTTCTTTGAATATTACGTGAATTACATAAACTGGGTATGACTCCAAATCATGTGTGATTCAGTCATTTCAATGCAGTGAGAGTATTTATTTTAAGCTTGATCTCACAGTATAAATTGACAACCACAAGTTTGTGGAGCAGAGGTGGGAGGAAGTCTCAAGTAAATCTCACGTCTTTAATCTCAAGTCCAAGTCGAGTCTCAAGTAAAGACAAGTCGAGTCCAAAGTCATCAAAATTCATCATGACTCGAGTTCACACCTCTGCAACTTACTCACTGAAAATCAAGTGTTTTCAAGTCATCAGACTAAAGAGTCACTGATGTCAAAGTCCAAGTCAAGTTGCAAGTCTTTGATGATATTGTCAAGTCACTCGAGTCCAAGTCACGTGACTCGAGTCCACACCTCTGCACACTAGAGACCTTTATTGACAATAACAGGGTTTCTCAGCAGTGTAAAGAATAAAAGGGCTCGTCGTCTACAAAATGCATTTCTTGCACGGAGAAAAAAAACAAAAACTCCAAATCAAACGTGCACAAATCTCCCAGAAGGAGCTGGAGCTAAAAGTGCACATTCCTCCAATCACGTGAAGTCTCAAGGGCAGCTTTTAAAACGTGTGACATGATCACTTTTTGCACTTTCCCCTCCAGCTTCAAAAACATGCAGCTCAAAGTGCCCTCAGGGATCCGGAGTGGTCGTCTGGAATCGTCCTGAGACCTGTCCGAGGTTTTAACTCGCCTCTTCCCCGACGTTAGCTGGGATTTTTCTCCAGCCACCCGTGATCGAGTTGGTATAAGCGTGAACAGTCTCGTCATTCAGCCCTCGGCCTGTATGAATTATTCATTCGTGCTTTTATAACGACGTGTTAGGATCTTTTATGGTTGTCTTTCAAGGACTCATGAGTCATTAGTCACTATTTTAAACTTCTACCCAACCAGCTTTCTTTCAGTGCTCTGGTTACTGAGGAAACCTCACACAAATAAAGTCCATTCATGATAATTACCATATGGTTGCTATAAACCATAATGCTGAAAAAAGAGGCTACACTCAAGTCTTTTTTACTCTAATGACAAACAAGTGAAAGTAAATTACATACCATATTCAAGGACTTTGGTTGTATTGTGTTGTTAAATATTAAAAAGTGGAGCCATTTGAAAAGAAGTAATTTGTTATTTTCTCTGTGTACTTGAAATAAACAAATAACCCCTGGCTCTGTGTGTGTTATAATTAAAAGGAGTGTGACCTCTAATATCTAGTTTAATTGCCATGGGGATAACAATGACATTTCATTAAAAAGTGGAACCAGAGCAGAGAAGTCATTTGTGGTATTTTCTACTTGTGCCTGAAAGAAAATCCTGACATCCTGATCCATGTGAGCATCGAAAATGTCATTAATAATGGGAATAAAATTGCAGAAGTGCTCTCTCTGCTTTCTTCACTAATGTGTGGAGTTTTCAAAAATGTTATTTTACTTCGTAAGGATGTGTTTTATTGAAAAATGCTTCATTTATAGTGCAAAAACATTAAGTAAGATGCATGAATGTTTTAGATAATTTAAGATTTAGAATAAAGGAAAAGCAAAAGAATGCATGCAACAGATACACCAACGCAACTGTTGCAGAAAAAAGATTCATTATAAACGTAACAATGAGAAATAAACTTAAATATGCATACAAATAAAATTGCAACTATCAAATATTGTTATTATTAAGTAAATATGCCGATTTGTTAAAGTAATTTTTACTTTATGCATAAAAAAATAAAATATTAATTACCATTTACCATTAAACATATACATGATACATAAACTTAACATATATACAAATGAAATTATAACTAAAAATTAACACAACCTATACTAAAGTAAATCAATAGAATAAACCATAACTCAACGTCCTACTTAAAATGACAAAAAAAATATAAATATAATAAATTAATTAATCTTTCCCATAAACAAAACTGTGATAACACCTAAAGAAAAAAAGTGCTTCAGCAATATAAATATATAGATTTATTCATAAAATAAAAATGATTACATATAGCATATTACTCATGTTAAACTTACCTTATAAAAAAAAAAACATTGAATAAATAAATCAAATAGTCGAAATAGTACAAATGTATTCTAATTATGTTCAGCATTTAGCTTGATTGCCAAGTTGTTTATTATAAGAATAATTCGGATTGTGTCACTTTAAAAGTGTTTTCTTCAGCTTTTTAAGCATTATTCAACGTTTTCTATGCGGTATCTTCAGTAATAATAAATAATAAACGCACATACCCACAGAGAGGATGGCCAGCCCCAGACATATGTCCGCCGCGGGGCTCAGCTTGGAGGTGAAGGCAGAGAGGCTCCGGCTGTCAGCGGAGGAGTTCAGAGTCATTGGGTTGCGCTGTCTGATGTCCACGCGGGTAAAATCCGGTTTCAGTCCCGGAGAAGTGTGCACGGCGCCCACTTATATGCAGGTGGGTGTGTCACCATGATAACCTAGAGTGGCACGCGGTGTAAAGCACAGCGGCACGTGCGATCTGAGCCCAAGATTTGTAATGTGTTCTGCAAAGTAAGCATCAGTGATGCAGCAGGTACGGACCCCCGGAGGAGCCAAACGAAGGAGCCTTCAGTGACCACATGAAGAGGGAAAAAATAGGATCACGACAAATCTATAGATGAAAAAAAACCAACTCTGACTAAATGAATGAATGAGGAAGGAAGGAAATATATAGCGAGAACGCAAAAAAAAATACATAAAGAAGCAAAACACTAAAAATAAATAGAAAGGAAGCAAAACAGAAAAAATAAAGGAAGCAACACTGGCAAAAAAATAAATAAGGAAGAAACACTGACTGACTGAATTAATTAATATAAAAATATAAAATGAAGCAAAATGAAAAAAAAAATACATTAACAGAGGAAAGAAAACAGAAAAAATAAATGAAAAAAAGAAACACTGACTAAATGAATCAATAAATAAATGAAATGAAAGAAAGCAAAACGGGGGAAACTACACACATAAATAAGGAAGCTATACTAGCTTAATAAATAAATGAATAAATAAGGCAGCAAAATGGAAAAAAGAAACACTGACTGACTAAATTAATGAATAAATAAAGAACTTATTC
Source organism: Serranus cabrilla (assembly GCA_903364295.1). NCBI lineage: Eukaryota > Metazoa > Chordata > Actinopteri > Perciformes > Serranidae > Serranus > Serranus cabrilla. Next base: position 219,220 of record CAFUXE010003110.1, on the reverse strand, counting down.
AAAAGCAATACTGATTAAATAAAAAAAGTAAAAAACTGATTAGATGAATAAATAAATAAAAAAGGAAGCAATAAGTTAAAGAAATACATGTAATTAATAAACAATGCTAGTAAAAAGCTTCAAATTAATCATAAAATTGTTTATTAATGTTATTTCTGGGATTACATCATGAATTTTCCTCTTTAAAGCTTTTTATTTTCAGTCTATTATCTCTTTCTCTTTGTATATATATTTGTTTGTATCCATGTTTTTTTTGTCATATATGTGTATATGAACTGTGCAACCTATCCAAATCATCAGTCATATGAAATAACCAATAATAATAATAACAATGAGTTCCTGCTGATAAAAATGGCGCCATCTGTTGCCCTCCATGATGTACTACACCTCACCACACAGAGAGAGAGAAAGGACAAAAAAGACACGGGTGGTTTTGCTTTGAGTAGAAAGATAAAGTAGACTTTATTGATGGTGAAACCTAAATAAGATCTGCGATTACAAAACAGGTTCCCCCACGCAGTTTTTTTTTTTTGTGTTTTTGTGTTTTTTGTTTAACGTCACAGAGGTTGGAATGCTGTACTGACAGAAAGGCATCAGAAAAGACTGGACCTAAAAACTCAGAAGGAGAAAGAGAGCAGAGACTCCAGGTTCAGAGGGAACACCATTCAATAAAAAAAAAAGTTGTTCCTATGATCTACGGCAGTCAGATTAAGTTCATGAACACGTTTATCACCTCCCGGCGTCAGAAACTAAAAGCAGGAGTGAAGTTATGGAGTCTGGAGATGCAGGAGTGAACAGGCATTGATGGTACTTGGATCTTTTTCTTGATATCACTACTTCATAATGAGCCTCGTTTGGATATAAAAAACTCACAATACACATGTTGTGAATTGTAAAATACCAGATAAGTGGTAAGACAAGCTTATTTTTTATTTCTTTTTTTTTAGCTTTGACAAAGAACCTTTTATGTTTCTAAGCACTGACTGCACTTTCCCAGACCACGGAAACAGTATACTGTACAGAAAATCTTAAGTTGAGTGGCATTTCCCTTTAAGTAGCCTCCAAACTAACATATACACATGTACGCACTCAACAAATATACACTCGAGCGCATCCTGCCTCCCGTCATAATCCATCTGTGAAATGAGACATTCAAAAATATTTGCCGCATCAATACTCTGGAAAAATATAGAAGTGTAGGCCTCATATGTGTATTCACCATCTGCTCCTAAACAGGAATGTTTTGGGTAATAATCTGATTGGCAGAGGGCTGATTTGTCTCATGTCGGTGCAGTGATAATGAAGCTACAAGCCAGTTAGCTTAGCTTAGCATAGAAACAGCTAAACTATGTTTAAAAGTATCAAAATCCACCTTCCTTCTCCTCTAACGCTCAATAATAAACATGTTTCATCTGGTTTGTTTAATCCAGTGATTCTCAAAGTTCTCAGATTTATGAAGTTTAATTATCATGCAATACTTTTTTTTCTTATTTTTTACAAAACGCTTCATAGTTCAACAATTAGCTTATTTAGTATTCATTTAATTTTTTATTTAATATATTAAAAATGTTTCTTTATCCATTTATTTGTGATTAATAAGGCAGGATGTATTGCCAAAATGTTCTATCATGATGTTAATCAGTTAGATTTATGGTTAATTATTAAATAAATAGCCTCTATCGCCTCTATTTTTTGCTCCTGCTTTGCTCCAAAGATCAATCTGCAAGGCGTTTCGCTAATCGCTGTTTTTGTTTTGTTTTTACAATTTAATAGTAATTGGCTGCCAATTTCAAACTGCATTCTCCTGCTGTTCTTCTATATCCACCATCTACTGTTCAGGGGCGCCTGGGTTTAGTGTTTTTGATGCATAATGATAATAAGCGCAGCCAGAACTTCTGCAGCGGTCTCAGGAAATGTGCTCCATGTCGTTCAGTTGGAGCGACAGAATAATAACAGTTTAAAAACACTTTATAACGGTTTGAAATACTCACGGAAAGAATTTTATACGTCTGGAAAATAAAACGTTTTTATCTTTGCTCACGATGACTGCGAGGTAATTGACCAGGTGTGTGTTGCATTCATGTGAGCCAGGCTAGCTGTTTGCCTCCGTTTCCAGTCTTTATGCTAAGCTAAGCTGACTAGCTGCAGGCCGAAGCTTCATATTCACAGAACCAACATGAGAGTGTGGTATCAAACTTCTCAGCAAAAAAGCAGAGAAGCTTATTTTGCCCCAAAAAACTTTTCCTTTAATCCCAGTCAGGCTGAAAAACATGTCGTTCTTCAAAAAAAAAGCCCTGTCTCAATACTTTAGTGTAATCGTATAAATGCAGGTGTGGTGTGTTTATTAGCTTTCACCCAGATAAAAAAATATTTACCAACACCTGAAACACCAGAATAATGTCACAAATATGGCATCGACCCAAAGTTCGACACAACTAGAGCCACTGACGGAGAAATCGATCCATATCTGTGATTATTATTCTTTATATTTGTGTGTTTTTGGCCGTGCACCAACTGTCCTGTAGCTCCTTCTGCTCCTGAAAACAGCCCTTTTCTACACATTAATGGACACTAAAATGTCTAATAATGAATCTGGTCCCATCTGCCCCCCTCCCCTCAAATACTCCCAGGTTCCCTTCTTCCTTAAGGTTTTGCACCCAAAGTGTTGGCAGCAACAAGGAAAAGCACATTAAAAAATAGACATCTTTAAATAGCTATTCAGCTTGTCTAAGTGCAGCACAATCGGAAACATTAAATTCAAGTCATTATTATTTTCTCCCCTCCCATGTATCATACAACGAATATAACAAAAAAGAAAATCAATTTCAGTTAAGAAACTAAATGTGAAAGGATAAATCTTTGATCAGACAAATAAACAATATACTGCAGCCACACTGTAACATCCAAAAATAGTCTTAAGTTGAAATATATATTTTTTTTCTGCCAAAGAAATGCTGGCGTTCTAAGTCACTCTAAGTAGATTTAATATACTGTTGAGGTGTAATTTGTGTTTCTCTGTCTCCGTTAATCCTCTCCTGACAGTCCTGATCACGAAACCGTTACAGAATAAAAAACTGACATCCGCTGTCATTTGGCACATGAGGCGCTCTCACCGGCTGCGGCGCTCACGTCGGGGTCGTCGCTTTCTGTGGTGACGGCTGCAGCCTCGGCGCTCTTGTCCTGGTTGTCATTATTATTATTATTATTACTGTTGCTGTTGTTGTTGTTGTTGTTGTTGTTGTGGACACATGGGAACCCGTGGCTGTTGTTCTGGACCAGAGCGCTGTTGCTGAGCCTCAACTCGTCCAGCTTCTTCCACAGCTCGTCCCTCTCCTGCTCCTTCTTCTTCTCCCTGCATGAGGACACAAAAAAAGAAAAGAAAATTGCAAATGACGCAAATCCTGTCCATTAGTCGAACAGCTCACCTGTCATTCTTATAAACACTAGACTAGACTAATAGAACTCAAGAAGCACTGGGCTGAGTCATAAATCCATTAAATACTTGAGAACCTTGTCATTTTACTTTAAGTAGGTCAAGAATAACATTAAGATTAACATGATTTCTCCTGTTTCGCAGAATGAATGAAACTATTTCTGAAAACTGAAGTGGAGGCCTTGTTAACTTTTTTTTTATGTCCATGTGAGTGTAGTTATCTTTGTACACCACGTTGTCGTGGTCTTGTAACATAATACTTGGTTACATGAACTTTACTGGGTTGTTAATTCATAACAAACATACATCTGAAGTTCATGTTTGAAATGTTTTTTTTGGAGTTGATCCGAATCACACAAAAGAGTTTTCACTCTCAATAACATGGTGAGATCGTGCATTTGTGCTGCATTCAGGTGGTGTCAGAATAATCCGAAGAATGAGTTCCCGACCGGGAAAATTCACCTGAATGTTCTTTTCTTTTTGTTGCCATGACGCAAACACTGTAAATAACTGTCAAACAGGGATGTTAGGATTCAGCCCAACAGTCTAAGTTGTGAGTTCACTGATTAAAAAATAAAAAAAACAGTTTGGCAAAGATTCATAATACATTGTTTCGAAAACATCTGTGCATTGGTAAAATCCGATTTATTTATAAAATTTTTACTAAAGAACCAATCCATTTATATTTTGAATTATAACCAAAAATCCAACCATAAACCATAAAAGTGTGGCGCCCGTTCTTAGCAATTGTTTTCTTTTCACCACTATAATTAGTTATTTATCTTATTCCCTTATAATACTTATTAATCCGTGTTAACTTATTATTGTTGTTGTTTTTTCAATTCACTGGATTTTGATTTTCTGGCACTTTCAAGGTAAAGAAATGTACTTTGTACTGTTGTCTATAATTTAAGTTTATTTGTCTTTCATTGAGAAACTCTTTCCGTGTTCAGCTTGTCTGCGTGTTTGTTTCTGTCTGGGTTGTGACAAGAGTGTGTGTCTTATTCTGTAAAAACATTTCTTTTGTCTCTGCACAGTTTGCTGTTTAATTCTTGATTGACAATTAATGACAAAAAGGAAGGAAAAGAAGATTAGCTGTTTCACTGTTTCCAGCCTTCACTGCTGTGACCAAACGGAGGCTGACGCCTGTCCACCAAACTCCTACAAATCCTCAGTTGTACCTGTGATTTCTTTTACCTCTCCGGCTGTGACACGGATCAGTCAGCACTCAGTCCACACACACACACATACACACACAGACCTGCACTCATTTCAACAGCCTGTTATGTTACTGAGACAATCGCACATTCACACACAATCTGTCTTTTGTTGAGCTTCATGTATAAAAAAACATAAATATTAATAGCAACAATACCTTCCATGTTTGAAATCCAAAGTGATTTTTAAAAAGGACAAACAGTCTTTGTCTCAACACATTTTCTCCAGCAGCCTGATTTCATTGATGTGCTAATTTTAGTCTGTGTATTTGGAATAATAAATATTGTTGTAAATAACATCTCACCGATGCTTCTTTGTTTTGCTGATTTCAGAAATCCTTTTTTCTTGGAATGCTATCATTGGTTTCCTTTGTTATTCCAGAGTTTTATACAAGAAAGAGAGAGATGGACATACTGTTGTCAAGGAGGAAAAGAACAAGAGGTAAATATCTTATATAAGATGTATATATCTTATATATATATATATAGGTTTTGGGTTTACAAACTTGAAGTACGTTTGTGTTAAAAGCTGAACAGTAACTCCTGATCCTTTGCTCCTTGAGCTCAGGTACATCCTGTGTGCTTCGATGGTCCTTCAGATGAATCTGGAGTAAATTTGTGGCAAATTCATCTGATTGGAAACGACTTCCCAGAGCTCGTCAGAGAGCACTTAACTTCTGTTATCCAAAGTGAAACTGTGCAGCAGACATTTAGCTGTATGTTGGCTCCCGAGGTGCAGGACTGACTCATTCATGTTTTTGATGGAGAATACATGATGAAGCAGCTTCAGGGACAATTTACTGAAATCTGCCCAGCAGGCGTCGAACATGATGAGATAAAAGAGCGATTTGATCTGATTTACTGTTCCTGTACGTCTGGTACTCACCGCTGCCGGTCGGCTTTATAAGAGGAGGTCAGCTCGTCGAACAGCGTGCAGTTCATCTCCATCAGTGTCTTCAGCACGTTGTAGACCAAAGCTACGATTGTCCTGCAGCACAGCAGAGACACAACTGTTATCACAGTGTTTCCTGTGGGATATCCAGAGTCACAAGGACCATCTGGGAATTTTACACCCAAGACATGCGGCCAGACTGGTGGATTATGTTCATACCAACTGCAGTCAAACACCAGCGTGACATAATGTAGCAGCGTGTCACACTGTTTTTATACACTAAGCTGTGTATATATCCTTAATGTATATATTCACAAAGTATCTCACAAAAGTGAGTACAACCCTCACAATTTTTGTAAATAATTTATCTTTTAATGATGAGGCTTTATCAAAGGACGTTTTAAAATCAGTTGTTTCTGAGTCATCTGTGGAGATTCATATTACTTTTATATCTTTTTAAATCATCATATGAGACATTGTGTCATCATGACGGCTGAAAAGCAGCACATGATGAGACTTTTACAGCTGCTTTCTGTGCATCGATGTTCATTCTTAAAAGTTTTGGAAGTCAATCTAGAACCGGTAGTTCCACTTGTTAAGGGTTCACACCTGTGGCTGAATCACTGAGGGAACCTTTGAGCTCTTTCTCTGTAATAACAAATGTTTTCTTTGTAAATTGGAGGCTCTGACCCCCTCTGGTGTTACCGTGAAAATGTAATTCCTAACGAGCAACACAAAGAGAATAATTAGATATTAAAATCAAACTCACGGGTTCCAGTGCTCTTTGGAGATTCTGTACAGGCTACCGAACATGATGGGGAGAACCTTGTCGATGTTCTCCTCGATGAGGCTGAGGATGTACTCGTTGTTCCAGAAGTAGAGCGCCCGCTCGGCTACCTGCGGGGACACAGAATGAAATGTGTGATTGTGCTTCTTACCGAGATTGTGGAAGGTGGAAATGAAACAGACTTGCACCTCCTACATGTGACGGCTGTGGGTCTAAATGAGGACCTGAGTGACCGTAACAGAAAAAGGTCCTGACAGATCTCCAGTGCAGGAAAACATTCACGATGCTGCCAGTTAAGTCGGTAAAAATAACTTGAACTAATGCAGTCGAATACGGCAATAAATCCGACTAAAGTTCAGTTTTAGAGACGAATATCGTTGAAGGAAGCAGTTTGTGTTTCTGTATTGGGTTATAAAAACAAATAGTTATTATATTCAGCCAACCCTCACTGAAATATAGTTTGGTTGATGGTTTTGTTTAGATTCTTTATTTGTTTTAGTGCTTCTTGAGTTGACAACTGGATGCCTGTGTTTTATATCTTTCATTATGCATTTTTAAAGTGCCATTATGTTTAACTTCATGAAGTGCTTCGTGACTTCTGCTCTTGAAAGGTGCAAAATAAACTATTGTTGTTATTATTATTATAAATGGAGTGGGCAAAATAATAGAAAGACCTTGTCAGGATTACAATAAATTGCTATATTTCTAAATAAATGTGTGAAAATTCATGCACACATACGCTGCTGCTGGCTGTATTAAACCAAAGACAGTTTTTAATACACTGATAACTTTCTCTTCTTTAAAAAGCTATTCAGCTTGTGTGTTTGATTATAATTATTAGTGGTAGTAGTATTAGTAGTTCGCACTTTTTTAAGTATTTCTTTTACTATAATTATTATTTTTACTATTATTATTTGTGTTGTTGTTGTGCATAGCATAATAATGAACTTAAAACCTAATTATCTATGTTAACATCTGCCTCGATGTACGGATTCCCACAGGAGGATTTAGATTTCCTGACAAATGCATCAATAAATATTTAATAAAATCCACCTGCTTATAACTACATTATGGTGTTAAAGCATTTATCAAGTGGTGTAACTTCATGTTGGAAAAGGACAAAGACAAAGGTTGTAGAGTGATTTGAGCTGTTTGTATGTTTGTGTCCAAGTGTACCTGAAAGTGTGGATTGGCCACACATCTAGAGATCTGTTTGAACAACGGCTCCTGGATTTTCTTGAACTGCGTCGGCTCGATGACATCCAGAATCTCCTCAATCTCGCCCAGGAACATCACCTAATTAGACACGAGGGGAAGAAGACGAAGCGACATCAAAGATCTGGTTGCCAGCTGTGATAAATGTAATTACAGACGAGCAGAATACCTCTTTCTGGCTGCAGGTTTTAGGCCAGAACTTGAGCAGCCCGCGGATCACCTGCGCAGAGAAGATAGCCGAGAATTTCATGAGAATCGCTGCGAAAAAAACAACCCTCCAACAGTCTGTTTGAGTGGGTGGCTGCTGGCACCCACGACACATTTCTCGGCAGTGTAGACTAATTTAGTGCTCAAGGCTTTGTGCTTTGAGTGGGAGGGATGATAAAAATAAGTACCGGCTCAGTGAGTGTAGGATCTTTCTCCAGGAACTGGACCACACAGTAGGCCAGCTGAAGGACACAGAAGAAAAAACAGTAAAAGTACACAATGTTCCTCAAAAACTGCAGATAAAAACTGCATGGAACATCCTCGGAAAAGAACCTTTTCCTAAATATATGGACTGAGAATTAATACCTCTGATCAGTGTAAACATTTTTATACAATCCCACTGTGGTAACTTTAAAGATACTCAAAACACAGTAAAAATCATTGAAGTGGTGCATTTTCACTTTGAAGCCACCAGGAAGTGCTATAGTACAGAGATTACACCAAGACAGAGCCCTGCAGGGACAAACATGAACAGCAGCGAGACATTTCAAGAAGAAAATAAGGGCCATGTTTCTCTTTATGCAGTCAAAATGAATGCAAGTCATACCTTAAAAACAGAAGTGATTATTAACGAGAGTTTCTCCTACCTGTGCATGGAAAAGGGCCAGTCCTTTAGCTGTATGTAACGGGATCAGCACCTTCATGAGGAACTGCTTGTGCTCTGCCTTCAGAGGCAACGCAAACCCGTTGATGATACTGTAAACAGAAAAACAGCAGGGCGACGTGAGGCGGATTACTGTGCAGGGACACAAACACACACCGTGGACCGTCTGCAGCAAAGCTGAGACACAAGGAAGTCAAGGTCCGTACGATGGTGCTGATTAGAGTTCAGGAAATCCATCTTTTTTGAGTGTAAATAAACGGACAATGTAGGAAATATATACATGGGGCAGAAAGTTTAGCCAAATTTATTTATGTTTTATTATTTTATCTATTTTTTTGTTTGCAAGTTTGTTATTTAAAGCCAGAGGATATTGATGTTATTAATTATTTAAAGAGATATATTGATTTTTTTTAGCCTCAATATTATTTCCCTCACACAACCATCATCCACTCACACACCTGCAAACAGTTTTTCTGCCCTAAATTAATTTTATTGCTTTGACATTAATTTTAATCTAAATGTGTTTCTGTTGATATAACTGCTTTAACTTTATTTTTAATGTGTTTCTCTACGTTGATTTTATTGCTTTTTATGTTTTCCATGTTTGATGTAAAGCACTTTGAATGCCTTGCTGTTGAATTGTGCTATACAAATAAACTTGCCTTGCCTTAATTCACCAACTAGTTATGTTACATTCCTTGTATTATAATATATATTTATCCTCTTTGTTTCTGTTGTATTTCTCAATGAATATTGTGTGAAGTTTACACTGAAGAATCATTCAAACTTTAACTCAAAAGTACTTTTAGGAAAACGTTTGTCCTTTTGGTGAAGAGTTTGTTTTACGATCTCAGGAAACCCCAGATAACAGATAACAACCCTTTCTGAACAGCTGTAAAGTGATATATGTGCAGTTAAAAGTCCCAGTGATGTTACACTTTATAACAGCATTCATGGAAACGAACTGTTGTGTATTACTGGATTTCACCGATCAAACGCCGTTACTGACCTTCCCAGGATTTCTAGCAGCTCAGCAACACCGTTGAAGTGCTCAGTTTCATAGATGAACCTGCAACAGAAATGATGAGACACATGAAGTGGACGGATCAGAACCACTGATTCAGGCTGATCCCAAAGCTGAACTCCTTTCAGATAACGTCGCTCTGATTTGATTTTACGTTTTACGGATGAAATTTCACGTGATTCCATGATGCCAAATCTTTGCATAGATATATATATATATATATATATATATATATAAAAAGCAGTCAGTCTGCCATTTGGGTGGACAGGGATCACTTGAGGATTTGTTTCTATTAAGAAGTCATTTTCAAGATCCTGTAAGACTAAGAATTACGTATGAAAGCAGAATTAGCTGGAGACCTTAAACTGACTGCTCTTACACAACTTAATGGTCCATATGTCAGTCACCTCCTCTGTGCGGTAACTCGTTTCCACCTCACCGTGCAGCCGCGGTATGTACAGACACAGCCTGACAACTGCGGCACTATTTTTATTCTCAGCGGCAGATGGTCAAAGTGGGTGCACCCGTTTTGCCACCTTGCCTGTTGGAAACGACATGAAGTGCCCCCTGTTTCAATCATCTAGAGCCCATTGTCACGCAGCAACAGGAGCCGTAAAGAATCAACACACTGCTGCTGGGAGTATATGACACCTCCATCTCAACATTTGTCTCCTTCCTCTCTGTTTTAGGGGCTGTTTGTGCTGTAATGTAGTGACGTGCAGAGAAAATTGAGAAGAGAAATAATAAAGACCTCCTTAAGATGACTATGTGATAGGATGGCTATTTTTATGCAAATTTTGAAGTATTGTATTAGAAAAGCTAAACTGAAACACAAAATTTGATGAAAGTTCCCCTGAAAAAGTTTATTTTATTTTCATATTTCGGACAAACTTCACTTGATAACTGAATGGAGCTCCTGGTTGACTTTGAAACATTTCACTCACCGCAGGAAAATGTTGTTGATCTGCTTCCTGATGAAGGCCCTCAGTCCCAGGAACTTTCCATAAATCCGATGCAGGATGGTCTTCAGGAAGTCCCTCTCCCTCGGGTCCTCGCTGTCGAACAGCTCCAGCAGCTGAAAGGACAAACAATCCCAATTTATTCGATCGGGGAATTGATAATACCATACTAACTTTACCTCCAAGTCGGTTTCGTTTTCGGGTTGTTTGTTTATTTGCAGGATTACAGAGAAACTACAAACCTAGATATCATGATATTGTTTGAAAGATGCAGCATTGGGCCGAAGAAGAACCCCTTAAATGTTGGAGCAGATCTGAATCGAGGGGCTGATACATTAAGTATTTTTAATTTGCATTAACACTGGGAGAGAGGACAAGGCCTTGGCAGAGGTCTGTGCTCTCTGAGTGCCCTTCTACTTAAATCACGTCTCCTCTGCTAATGTACAGTCACGATGGACCCAATACACTGTGATTAATGTGTTAACACCAAAGCATTTAACGAGATGAGGCTGCATACAACGTATCTTTGTCCCATTTTCTGATATGCTTTTCTAAATAATAACTGCGAATTGATCATGTCGTGTGATTGATCAATTAGTCACCTGCTGAGCTGAAGACGGGTTCTGACACGTCTTGTCTCGTTATCGAAGTAGCTACAGTATGAGGCTTTTTGTTACGTGACCAACTGTACCGTGTTCCCGGAGGCTTAATAAGCCTCCACTATAAAACGCTGCGGGTTGCCCTGATACTGCTGGCTGCTGTAATGACTTATTATGAAATTAGTTTTCTTTCTATCGCCCCACTCCAGGCGATCAGTGAAGACTACTAGAACACGAGGACCAGTTACACAGAGAGGCCATTTCTACCAAGATGAGCAGATTCAACATGCTCGCTATAAGGCGGCAATTTGTGCAAGTGAGTGTAAATAATCAAGTCACATCCCACCAGTTACCAGCATCTTATATAACAGATATACAGTACATGTGTGTGAATGTTCTGTACTGTTAATGCATTTGAAATCTCTGGCATTTACTTTCTATTTTCAGCAACATACGATGAGTCACTGTTACGATTCTGTGGAGGGCAGCGGAGACAATGCCAAAGTACTGTTTTCAGACTCAAATCAGCTTCAGACAGCCGTACTTATCTTCCTCTAGCTTGCCATCAGCACCTCGGTGACAGGCCTGACAGCCTATTTTTACACCTGTGTGTATCCAGGAAAGATTCACATCATGCACACACGTTCTGCTTCTGCGCTGAATATTCATTCAGCAACACATAATCATAATCAAATTAGCAATTAAGCAGCGCCAACGTAGCAACTGAAGGTTTGCTCGAGGGCATCACGTTGATATAACAAGTGTTGCTTATTCCTATTTCCAAACATATTCTAGAGGCTGAAGGATATTAAGGCACATCAGTATATTGGTATCAGCATATATGTTGTATGTAGGATATTATAATATCTTTTTAAATCAATATGTAGTGCTGAAAACAAACAAACTGCGGGTGATTTAGAAATGGTGTCACATATTTATCTATTTAAATAGTCAGAAATAAATGGTATTGGTAAATATTTAGCTTTTTATTTATTTTCTATGTAAATAATGTTAAATATTACTTTATAAAGATATTTGTTTGAGACAGCAGCCTTCTGGGTACCTTAGCATCGGCATGGCAGTACAAAATCAGCACACAGTATTCACAAAAACAGTCCATTTTTATTCTAGCTCAACTAAACTTTACCATATGGGCCGCCATATTGGAGGATGACAGAGGAAGAATTATCAGTCCCGTCACATCCCACAAGAAAATAACTCCTGTCCCGAGCCAATCTCATGTTTAGACACAAAACGCATAAACATAAGGGCACAAAAATATTTTTTACTTTTTCCAATGAGGTCCAGCTCTAGTTTCCACATTATATAAGTGATCGGTGACAGAATAAACAGTCACATAACTTATTTCAAATATCTCCGTATAAAATAACTAATCCTTACATTTGAAAGGCTGTAGCCAGAAAATGATTTTCTTTATGCTTGACAAATAACTGAAACAATTAGTTCTATAATTATTTCCTATCATCAACTGATAGTGATGCTATGATCTGTTTTCTGACAGTGAATGCTACCTAAAGCCTCATGCAGGTAATACATGTATGTAGATGAGGAGAAGAAAACTGTAAAAAGCACATTTTCTATAAAAATTCTGCACTCAATGTAAAACTGTTTTTCCTTTTTGACCAGTCAGAGGAGGCGAAGTTGATTAGAAGCTGATCAATAAGGACGGAACAGGAAACAGACATCCGACCTGACTTTATTATGAAACGAGCGCCGGCAGACATGCTGTGTGAGCCGGAGGAAATGTCAATACTCAATCACAGTAGGTCACACTGGGATTTGAGTTTTCTCAGGAGCCAGACCAGTACGTGTCCCAGAATAACCCAGAGGATGTAGAAAACAAATCGCTACTCCGCTACGTGTTCTGTCCATTTGTAGTTTGACACAATCATGAAGGCAATTTTCTGCAGAAGGGTCCATTGAAACGTTCAGAAAGAGAT
>CAFUXE010003110.1:168992-200136 GCA_903364295.1 Serranus cabrilla | reverse complement strand
CCCGCCCCCCTTTCAAGGCTGAATGCGCTGTGCATTCAGAGATGCCCTTCAGCTCGCCACTGTTGTACTGAGCTGTTATTTGCCTGCTTGTGTCCTTCCTGTTATTGTAGAGAAGACTGACAGTGTAAATGCAGCTGTTTCTGAGCTGATGAAAACACCATCTGGAAACAACAATTGTACAAACTCAGTGACATCCAGAATCTCATCCATTATTTAGCCAGACAGTTGCAGACCCTGTTGACTGCCTGCATGCTTTATACACACAGTAACTCACTCTGCAGTTTCTGGCTTTTTTGCACCAAGTAGCATTTTTGACAACTCCGCAATAAAGTTGCACATGTAAGCACTCACGACACACCCACAAATGCATCTGAAACACATTACTCTCCGCTTAACTCACTCACTGGCAGAACACCTCAGTGCCAATAAAGCAGCCAATGTAGTTAGTCAGATTGGTATTCATTGACTCAGCCTCTAAAATGTCAGAAAACAGGTGTTCATGTGTTTTTAAAGCTTTGTTTGGTTCCAACAAAGTCAAACAACACGACAAACAAACTAATAGTTAATAATAGTTAAACTTATATTCAAAGACATGCAGCTTAGGTTTAATTGTTGGCTCTAAAATGTTTCAGCTCTACTGTGAACACGGGTAAATGGAAGCAGATTATTCCTTCACTGCAGCATCTTCTGGTCTGTTTTACCCCAAAGACTCTTCTCACCTGTTGGTTTCAGTTGTGTTACACTTGTGTGACCGGCCTGTGTCTCCTGTACTTATCTGAGGATTAAGTGAAGGTTTACCCTGACCCTGAATGTTTGTCTGGCTATGGAACAAGATTGTAATCTTTCTTTTGTTATAACAGTCACACGAGTTTTCTTTTCTCTAGATATATGACGGCAACGGCTAGAGCAACAATTTTCACCTGATGCGTGACCAGCCAGCCTTTAGGACCACAGCTGTGACTTTACATAATCATCTGTATGCAGATGTATGCAGATGCTGATAATGAGGCAGATGAATACATCAGCGTGCCCTTTTACGAGCTCTCTGTGGCATATCACTTTGATTCCCCTGGTGTGCACGTCACTGGCTGGGCTTGAATTAGATGATTCATAGAGTGTGTTACCAGGCGGGACACCGTGCATCACTGTGATCCCCACTTTTCCAGTAGGAGAGCTTTGGGGTCAGATGCTCACAGCGTGAAGATAAATGGAGTGGCTCATGTATATAGCCTGGGATTACTACTAAGGTGTAACTACTGTTTAACAAGGATCATATTTAACATCACAGAACTGCTCTTTCAGTCAGTCTCCATTGAGGGAATTAATCTGTCTATTCTTTGGCCTACAGCAGGGAGAGACAGGAGTTAAACAAACTGCATGAGATGAAAAGGACAAGTGGATGCTGCTGGTTTTAAAAACGCCAGGAAGTTAGGCATTGTAGTTTGACATGCTGATCAAGCAGACGCAGTGGCTGCGAGTCACAAAAATGAAGGCAATTAATTGCTAGTTCACACTACACAACTTCAGCCCCGATTTTCAGCTCCCTGACAGTTTGTGGAGCTCCCCGACAAAAGCCCCGGAGACAAGTCTGCGTTTGCTCCGTGCTCACAAATCAGCACTAGAGTGCTATGTATAAGCAGTTCAAAGACGAGAGTGGAGGAGCTAGCTGCTGCATCTCAGAGAAATTACAGATATTTAAAGCTTATATATTTTAACTTATCAGGGAGCTACAGCCAAGAGCACTAACACAGGCTGAGGAGAAGCATGGGTAAAGGGTCGCTTGCAGGAACTCGTTCTAATTCCCAATTCGTCAGAAACAGACGCTTGGTCAGGACCCCTCAGTGTCACTTTTTAACACACTGGCTAATGTCATATTTAGGCAACAAAACTCCTTGTGACATGTGGGAAGATCGTGGGAACAGGAACGTTATGTGTTGGATTTTCAACACAGATCAAAGTTGTTGTTGCACCTACACTGTAAAAAAATATATACAATTACTATAATGGGATATTAAAGTTTCTTTTTTGTTACAGTAGAATTCAATAGCTTAATGGTCATGTTAAATTACAATTAATTCTATGTCATATAAATAAATAAATACACATATTTGGGAATGTAGGATTAAGGCAACTTTCTGTTTTCTTGAAAACTTTAACTCTAATTTAAATACAGAAACAACAATATTATTTATATTTTTAAAGAAAGTATCTGTAAAATAACTTTTTGTGAACATGTCATCATCAACAAGCATGAACAGCTACCGTTTCCTTGACAAATCCTAACGTTAGTTTGGAGACCAGACATAAAATAACGTAAAAAAAGAAATCTGTCTAAAACTTTAGAAAAAAGGACACTCTTCATAACTCCAGATCTTGCCAGAGAATCATCAGGTTTTTCATTTGCTAATAGTGAATTTAAAATGCTTTTAATAGTGCCAACTTGACCCCCCCATTATTTTATTATTATTATCTCCTAAATTAAAGCTTTAAAACAACAAATTCCAAACATTTGAAAGCTGGACAGTAAGGGGGGATGGGTTCTGTCTGAGGAGTCAGAGAAGCACACTGTCTGAACAACATAATAGGTTACATAATTCACCACACTAGCATCCGGCACGCTTGTTTAATTCCTCCAGCCACATCACAATGTCGAAAAATAACTACTGTTGGACAAAACAAGAGAAAATATTGTGGGAGGGAAGCAAACATGGAAAGTGTGTGTAAAAGAGAGAAAAGGGAAACTGTGATTTGTGTGCGAAAGTAACGTAGGTGGATCCTAAAAAGGCTGTTCCTAAGTGACAGAGCTGTAAGTGAAACGAGTGTACACTCGCTGATGACAGGGGAAGCTGTAGCTCTGAGCAGGGTCAAAGCGAGGGTGACAGTGGTAGCAACCAACACCTAGCAACGCATGGGATGAGAGAGAGAGGTGAGGAGTAGGAGGAAGGGTGAGATAGAGAGAAAAAAAAGTGCAAGCATTGAGTGCAGCATTAGCAAACAGGATGAAAAAGGTGGGAATTAAAGCAAATAAAAGGGGAATTACAGCTCAAAGATGCTTTTTTCGACTAAC
This sequence comes from Serranus cabrilla, assembly GCA_903364295.1. Taxonomy (NCBI): domain Eukaryota; kingdom Metazoa; phylum Chordata; class Actinopteri; order Perciformes; family Serranidae; genus Serranus; species Serranus cabrilla. The sequence continues at coordinate 197,069 of CAFUXE010003110.1, read as the reverse complement.
GCTGCTGGCTTTGCACTCATCTCTGGCACAGAAAGGAAACAAACAGAACTGTCTGAAAGACGTTTCTTCTATAATATACTCATAACACTAATTAAAGAGTTGGCAAATAGGGCAATTCCTTCTTTTAGATAGATGAGAAACCTCGCTGTTTGCACTCCTAACAACCTCAGTGATCAAAGCGGTCCTCGCTGTAGCAGAATAATGGGCAGCACTTTAAACCCTCACCTCTTCATTATCATGTGATGCCAAGCATGGAGTATCCGGGAGAGCTATCATCAACCCAGCTTTCTGAAAGTGCAGCTGCTATTTGTCTAACCTCATTCAGAGGACCGGGTTTCTCTTCAGCTCGACACATGTCCCTCCATCCATTTAGCTCAATAGATACATGAGAATCAATTTTAAATTGTATGATATGAGCCAGAAACTATTTTTTGTTTTCAAAGAGTTTTATTCTGTTATTTTATCAGAGAAAGGACCTACTGCAAACAGAAATTATTGGATTACAAGTCAACAGTAGCACACTGTACTATTACGATTAAACTGTATTTTACTCGTTCAACTCAACAGGCATGTCGGAGTGCCACTAGGACCCCTTTACGACCAAAGCTGTTCCTGGGCCAGTTGGAGCTGGTGCCTAATCTTGAAGCAGTTCTTCGCTTTTCGACTGCCAAAGAACCGGCACCAACTCTTTGCTGGTCTTAAATCAAGAACCATTTATTTCAGGGACTTATTATCCATACCATTCTTTTGCCGACTTATTTTATATGAAAAATAATGTTTAATCAAAAGCAGGTACTTTTCATTTTTACAAATCTACATACCAAACAAATTAAAGTATTAAAGTATTCTTTATAGCTGATGTTTTATGCATATCAATAGTTTTTAGGCTCAATAAACAGAGATTAGCACCATATAACCAGGAAATGCTGCTCATGTTTGGAAAATGAGCTGAAAATTGAAACCAGATAGGTCTTACTTCTGGTTAGTGTGGTTTGTATCTTGCACTGGTGGGAGTCTGACTTTTATTTGCATTAATTTGGACTGCCGACATCAGAGGATTTGCTGCTTTGCGTTCTGTGTGTGTGGGCGCATCAAAACGTTAATCATGTCAGGTTTATCCATCCAGTATTTACTGTAAGTGCTGATGTTAATATTTAGGAAAATAATCCATGATGGTAAAAAGTAGGAAAATGAGACCTAGCTTGAAGAGCAACCTGTATTTTGTTTTTATATGTTTGTTGTAAAGCTCTAAGGTGAAGGTAGAGATGTGGTCATTCTTTAAATCCTGGTGTTATAAGCAGCCATAACTCTCCATCTTGCTGTGTGTTATTGGTTGCTTTAAGGGTGGAACCGCCACAATAACAGTGTTGCTCATACATACTGTACCTCAAACAGACGGTGCAACAGTTTAAACATTGACATTAAATGTTAACTGGCTGAAATCGTTAGCTGTCACCCTCATATTTACCCTCCTATTCCATGTTTGCTTTGCCTCTTTGTGGCAGCACAAGTAGTTTTTTGTTTTGTGTTTGCCATTTTTAAATACAACTCAAGCACTGTCAGTGATTATGACTATAATGTTGTTTGGAAACGGCTTATTTCTTGATAACCATAATTAGATATCTGCACCACTCAAGATACAAAATGTGTAGAAAATGTATTTGGGCACATGGCAGCTGCACAACAGAGCTGTGTGCTGAATGTGACAGCTGGTTGTTGGAGCACTAATTAATAGCACTGAATGTGCCTGAATGGTAAGAAATGTACAATCATGTGACCAGAGCATGTGAGTGGAGCAGGGGGATATTTGATAGAGTGTGAAAAGATTTTTTTATAAATAGCATGTTGCTTTATCTTCCAATATTCCTCATGTATCATTCACACCTTGAGTTTGAAGCATGCCAAAACCCAACCTAGAACCCACCCACACTGTCAAAAACCAGCTGTTGCGAGCTCGACAAAACATTTCACAATGTTTCGGGGTTTTGGTTTGGAGAGAACTGTGAGTGATTTGAGGTGAGCGGGGTGAAATCAGAGTTGAGCACGGAGCGATATTGAACAGGAAAGCGAAAGGAACGAACAGTTCTGTCAGTGAGGTGCAGACGCTCTCACCGCTCCACTTCACTCATATGTTCTGCATGTGACTGCTCTGCTAACTGCATTAAAGGAAAAGCATGTCACTGAAACAAGCATCTAAATTTAAGTTTAATGAGAACTTCTCATCCTACTCAACGACTTCCTGCCCAAATTAAGGCAACGAGTGCTTCAATAACATATTCAGGGCCCTTTATTTTGACAGAACACCAACAAGCACAAGCAACATTGGTATATTGGTGGAAACTTGGCCTTAGTCTGAAGAGAACTGAGAACAGATGCCTATTTCTTCACTGCCAGTCTGATGATATTTAATACTTGAAGCAAATGTGCAGAAATAATGCAATAAAACGTTTTTAATTCATCAGATAAACTAGAATAAGTTTAGCATCAAAAATGTATGATTATTGAGGATAAAGCATGACTGACTGTAAAGCAGTCTATGTGCCCAAGACCTTTGCCCTTGTAGGATTAAAGTAGAGCCCTCTGCCTCCAAAACTATGGAGAAATAGTTATAACTGGATGTTTTTTCCAGAACTTCTAAATTTCAAAGACTGCCCAATCCTTTTCACTTTGCTCTTCATTGCGTACCACCTGCTGAAACGCCTTTTATGCAATAGTGAGAAACTGCCTGAATCCTACATCAATGGGTGCAGGTATGACATGGATTACTACCCACAGTCCATTAATAATCTGAGGACTCCTTGACTCAGCTGTGCTCATTCGTATCCATCATGATAATCTGCAGTGAGCAGTGAATCACTGCAGCATCGACTACAGTACCGACTGTTGTGTTCTAAAAGCTGCACATGAGTCATTATTGTACTGGAGGAGGAAACTCAGGGCACCTGCTGCATCAACACAAATCTATACCATGTTGGCCAAAGATACCGTTTTCAAATGGACTATTGTGTAACAACATTTCTCACAAGATTTGCACTTAACCTTTGTTGAGTTGGCTCTGCACTCATGGAAGTACCGCACATCTCCAGATAAAATGTTAAGACAATATAACTTCATATAAGCCTTGTGATAGTCTGGAGAGCTGTCAGGGCGAACCCTCTCCTTTCCTGATGTCTTGAATGTCTAAAGACTGAAATGACTTTGTAAATAAATAATATATCAGTGGTAAGACAATGTGCATGAATTTTTTCATTATCAATGTGTAGGGAGAAAATACTTCTGGCCTGTCAAGTAACCTGCATTACCATAAATTATCCCACAGAAGAGAGCAAAAGAAAAAAGGAGAGAAAAATCTTTTCAACAACAGGTTTGTGCAGGGGTTCGTTGTGAAATAGCCACAGGAAGTCTTGTGTTATAGACACTGACTTTAGCTTAGTGTATGCTTATGTTATTTAGAAGTAAACTGAGGTCAGAAGATAGTCTAAATCTTATATCAGTGGATTGATTTAACACAGTGAACACGATTGATAGTGAGCTGGAGACGCTCACTGCTGTAAACCTCAAACCTCTGGCAAACATAATTAAGGTAAGCAGGATTTTTTCCTGCGCTGTGGCTGCGTGGGTGTCATCATATAAACTTTCAACAGCAGCTACCATGAGTAGAGGACAGTGTTGAAAGACAGAACTCGTTACTCTGGAAAAAAAAACCTGAAACTGTCAAACAAACATTTAGTTTGTGCAGTGCAAAGTTGGAGACAATTCAGAGGGTAAGAGAGAGGACAGAACGTCAAATTTCCAGGAGGGTTTGGGGGTTTGGATGGTAAAATGTTCCTCCTGTGCTGCTCATATGACACACCCTGTCTAGACACACGATCGGCCTCCATTTTTTAATCCTGCTCAAGTGCACAGCATGTTGCACAGTGACACAGAGAGGAGACCTCTGTGCTGTTTAACAATAAACACTGTTCACAGCACAAAACACCGGAAAGAATTTATTAAACTTTGTGCAGGATTTTTGGACAAAGAATAAATATAAAATATATATTTAAAAACAGGCAAATCTTTTCTTTCTTCTTTCGAACCGGATTGATGTATTGTTACACCCCTACTTAATATGCTTATTGTACCAAATATTATAACAAACACCAAAGTAAATGTGTGGTGAAAAAGTGAAAAAGCTACTTGGTGACTGATGAACTGCTGCTACTTCTTAATCTAAAAAAGGCCATAGAAACTTGAAGGAGCACTTAAAGAAGAACTTGACGCCATGTTTACGTTTGTCCTCACCATATTAGTGATCTCTGGGTACGAGGACTCCACCAGCACGCCTCTGTTGGTGGAGACGTAGTCCACAAGCTCGTTAAGTGTGGCCCTCTTGATCTCCTTGCTCTTTAGGTCCGTCACTGAGTCGAAGAAGTCGAAGAGCATGCAGCACTGCTGGAGTTTCTGGGTGAAGAGCTCCTGCTGCTCTGTGGAGGGAGCATCTGGAATCACATAAAAGAAAGGAAATATGCTGATTCTCCTCATATAATACAGCAGAAAGCATGCTAAACGTAAACACATTACAGATAAGACAAGAGGGGGTGACAGCTTGTAGCTATTTCACAACAGTGGGAAATGCATGGAAGTGCAATTTATTAGGACGTGGGTTAAGATTCACTTTTGTTCAAATCATCCATAAACAAGATTGAAGACAATGACACACAAACTGTCCTTTTACTGTCCTCACTTGCAGGTTTATTGGACTGCACTGTTACACATGTAACTAAACTGCTGGACAAACAGACACAATACACCGATGTATTCTGCCACACAGAGGCAGCCCAGTCATTCTCGGCTTTGATTGTAAAGCCTTTTATGGATTAGACGGTGAGTGCGCTCAGGGTTATTAGAGCTGTCAAACTTGACCCCAACTAAGCTATAAACAGCATTTGGCAGCCATCCAGAAATACAGTGACACACTGTACAGTGATGTTCTGTTCCAGCAGCAGCAGCAGCAGCAGCTCTTCGCTGCACACACAGGACTCTTTCTATAACAGCAGCAGAAATACTCCAGTGAAGCAACACTGAAGGTCTGATTTACAACTCCTCAAGAACCAGAGACCCCAGAGGTTCTAGGGTTACGCTAATATAGATGCCAGCCATGGCACTTGTTGAAACTGAGGTGCTAACTAATGGCTTCAATAAACTTAAAGTCCAAATTGAACATTTTTTGTCAATTAAACTAAAGTTAATGCATTCAGATATTTTGGTCGAATTAGTTAATTTTACAATTTTAGTAGCAACTCATTTCCCATCTCTACCAGAACCTGGGTTGGGCAATATATCACTGTTTATTTTCAATTACTGTTTTGGCTTCCAAATGTTATGAAAATTAAATAATAGAGATTAAATTATTATTGTGCCCCAATGCTCTTCTTTTGTATTATGTTATAAATTCAGCGTACCCATGGCCCATTTTCACTGAGTTATTGGCTGGAATATGTTAAACATAGTTTACCTAAATGTTGTTTGTATTGATGTTTGGTTGTTTTTATTAGGTTGTTGAGGTGCACTATTTTTATTTTGTTTTAATTAAATCTATATATTAGGGCCCAACTGATATAGAATTTATGAGGCCGATGAGGATACTGATGTTTGAAAATAATTACTGATTATTGATATGCCAGTTATTATAGTGATTTTTGGGCTGACATTGATATAGACCTTTTCTTTATGGTGTGTGCAGTGATATGACTCTGCTTAAGTACTGCAAAGGTCACTAGCTAGAATCTCCTCTCTCCTCTGTAGTTCCCCAGTGATGAAACAAGCTACCAAACTCCTTCCCATCTGCCAAGTCCCTCCAGATCTTCAGGAAGAAACTAAAGACTCAACTGTTTCATGAAACTCCTTCTATGCACCCTTTTCATTGCCTCTGATGGCACTTACATCCAATTAGACTCAACCTTCTGACTGGATCTTTGCCTGTTGTATGAACTCTCAGATGTACGTCGCTTTGGATAAAAGCTTGTAACACTGTAAAAACATTTGTTCGTTTACTTTTTTCAGCCCTAAACCCACTTGTTTATTCCCTCTTTATTGCGACAGTGAGTGTATTTTAACAGCAAAAGAAGAGGAGTCAGGGTGAGAGGGTGCAGAGTTTCATATTTAGAGATATTACAGAACTGAAAAGGCATTACACATAAAATGGTGTGGCATGGGGACGATGCACAGGAAGGCGAAGCCGAAATATTCACACGGAGTCTCACACCTAGTGAAAATTTTCCGGTGGTGTTGACAGCTGACGAAGTACTTATGCAACTGATCTCTACAGGTCAGACCACTGGCTGCTGCTCTGAGCGAACTCAATATCTGAGTGTAACTACGCTGAGCGGACTTGTTAACGCACTACTTTGTCTTATTGCCAAATTTCCGAGTAAGTATCGAATCTCAAAGGATACCACATTCAAAAGGGCGGACTGAATACCAAACTGGAACCAGAAAGGAAAGAGAACCATGATGCCCCTGCGGTCTGATTGTGCTGTTATTAACATGACACATGGGTGGCTCACATTTCTTCCACTTGTGTAACGCTGGGTGTCATCACACTGGATTCAAACCCCCAGTGATTTATTTTCTAGGTGCACAGCAGTGGCAGTGAAAAGCAGATATTTAGGACAGATATAGCACTCTGACTGCTCCCATAAAGAAATAGTTTGACATTTTGGGGATTACACATTTGCTTTTTTTTCTGAGAGTTACACAAAAAAGATCAATAATAGTCTCATGTTTGTAAGTTCATATAAACTTAAAGGGAGGAGATGTTTAGCTTAGCTTAGCACACAAGTTGGAAACAGAGGGGAAACAGCAAGCCTACCAACAGCTCAAAAAATCACCAATTAGAACGTATCCTCTAATTGTTTAACGGGTATTTAAACAAGTAATGTGCTGGATTACTGCCTGGCCTAGCACAATCTCTTCCTAACAACACAGACATTTCATACACCAGACATATATAATGCAAAGCTGCATATGTGCATTGAACCCACGTTGGACCTGCTCATATAAGTCAGCCACCTCTCCCTTTCTTAATGGCTGCACCAAAGAAAAGTCTCTTTTGCAGCATTTAATTAAACACGTTTAAAGGCATATAAACTACATTTAGTTTGAAGGTATTCTAAATTCAGATCTGCTGTGTTTCCATTAAAGTCAAAGCCAATTCGAAGTGACATTTGAAATGTCGCATTAACTTTGGTCAGAAGATGGCAGTGTAATGTATCGCTACAGGCTAATCCGTCAGTAAACAGTTGAAGTAGTAGAGACTGTGAAAGAGAGAAACAACCACAGAAAAAGTTCTTGCTAATCTGACAACTTTGGCCACCCATGAATGAAAATTGAGAGAAGACGCCAACAGCAGAAAACAGCTTCTTCTTCTTCTTCTTTTGGGCAGAGCGGAAAAAGCTGATCAGTCATCTGAGTTAAATGTTCGTTACGTCAGAATTTTATCGGAAAAGGTGTTTTCATCTCCAATTTAGTGCATTAACCACCTCAAGCAAGCATAAAAACTTAAATGCATTTTCAACACTTTCGTATTTTATTTTGGCGTTTCCATCAAGCTGTTCTCTTGTCAATCTTTAAAATGGCATTCACTCAATCCCTACGATCTATCATCTCATCTAACTCTCTGCAAGAAAAACAGCACAATCCCCAAAGTGCTGGACTATTTCTTTAAATCTAAGCTCAAAGTGTTTTGTTTTTTTTGCAGATCTAAAATGTATTCTTCTGCACAGCACACTTTGCAGTTCCTTCATGACAGTGCAAGGTCACACTCGCTTGCTTCTTGGAAACAACACAGGCAGCATTCAAGCAGAGCTTTAACATATTCACAATGTGTTTTCTCTAAGCTCTCTGAGTAACCAGATCATTTTATTTCTTTACGGAGAATTGTCTTCATCCCCCTGAGAGGAAAGAAGCCTGGGCCTGTTAGATACAGTCTGACATGCAGATGCTTTTCCCAACGTGAAGCTATTTTTGCCTTTCAGATACAGATGCACAAATTCCTCAGAGTGCTTTGCAAGGAAGGGAAATATTTCCATAAGAACTATGAAGCTATGTACGAAAATAAAGAAACCACTTGAGACATCATATAGAAATCTCAAATTAATCAAGCTGCATAAGATCTACATGGATTTTATTTCAGGCAGCAAACGGCCATGTTAATCTGAAGGATAAAATAAGAGTCCTTCACTCCCACGTGAAGTCTTTCTTCTTGGTATCACAATGTGGCTGACATTTAGTATTCTCCCCGTACTGCATTTTCTGCCTGCTGCATCTTACCCAAAGCTTCAGGAATCACTTAAACAATTATCTGGATGCAATAACATGCAATTTCATAACCACACAAGAGTAAGAAAATGGCGGGGTTAAAGGAGGGACAATTACAGCACAGGATGTGTAATTATTCCTTAGAGTGAGTTCGAGTAAATAACACAAAGGGTCTTAATTGTGTCTCTTGTATCGTTTGACTATAAGCGCTTCTACTGATCGAGGCTCTGTAAGCAGGGGAGCCCTGAATTACAGGTTTTACCATTCATTACTGACCTTTTCAATATCCTGAAGATGACAACATGACCACAAAGGCACACAAAAACCATAATCCCTCCCCCAAACAGCAATAAATCCTCTGACCCCCACCACCCCGTGGAGTAAAACAAATGCTTTCTTTGAAAGATCGCAAAAAATACACGATTTATTGTAGAAGGAAACTGTAAAAACAGGCATTTTCATTGGAATTTGAACTTTCCTTTCTGACAATCCTTGAATGGATCATAGGTTACAAAGGTTTGTTACAAAAAGTAACCAAAATGACATTTCTGTCATTATCTCTCATTTAAAACAAAAACAAAACAAATCATTTAGAATAACTTGATGTTCAGATAGAACTACAGGCTGTTTTTCACAGAGCTGAGAGGAGAGGATAGGAGAGCTTGCAAGTAGACTAGTAATACTGGTATCGTAATCGGCCCCAAACATCCAGTATACCTTTACTGTTCCTGTGCAGTTCCTGGATTAACTGATGCAATAATATAACTTTTCCCAATTCTGGATCAGTAAACTTCAACCATTCATCCATCCATCCAAAACAGAGTTTACAGGGACGCTGAATGTTTCCTGCATAATATTTTGAGTAGTCATCACCCACTGACTTCAACTGTGTTACTGTTGGTGGAATAAGATCCCAGAAGAATCACACACAACATCTACTGAGTCCTAAAATAGGCTGCAGCTTTTTCTGTTGTTGTGTGAAAAAAAATACTTGATACAAAAAAGAAACAGCCCATCAGCTCTGTATTTAGCAACACCACACTCACAAATGTTGCCGGCTGCGGCCGTGTAGAAACCAAATGTTGCACTAGCTATTCAGCCATGATTATTATTTTCTGGGTCTTTTTTCATGTTGGTCATATCTTTCAGCCTGGTGTAAATGGGTGAATGAATCACTATGAGACAAATACTATTTTGGGGTTTGGTAAGTATTGTGCTTGTAGAACAAAGCTTGATTGGCAGATTGCAAACTGTTTTTTGTCGCTGTTATTTCCAAATCCTAGAATTGCATAACCATAAGAGCTGCTGAAGTGAAGTTGTGTTGTTCATGTGTTAACATTAAACCCTTTAAATATGAATGAATCTTTTAGCAAAGAAATTACACTTAATAGTTATTTGCAGTAATGTTTTGCCTGTGACTCCAATTCATTGTGCTTTTAATATTTTAGCATCCCGTTGACCTTCGTAAAGATATTGAGTTTTACCAGAATGGGTGGCTTATCAGAAACATACATTGTATAACACACAAGATGTGATTTGGTGACAAAAACAGGAAGTAGATCTCAGCTCTACAACCACAGCTCTGCAGAGAAACATTAGAGAAAATGTTGCACAAGTTTTGTAATTAGCTACATACAGACATGTCACAGATGAAAAGGAAAAAACTTGCAGAAATGAGGAGTAACAAAATGACATGCTACTACAAAGGTATTTATGAGTATGAGGCCCTAATTAGAATACAGTGTGCTTTTCTACCAGGTATATGGGATGCTTAAAACATGGACTACGTTCTACTACTTTATATGCACCAGGGCTTGATTATGTCATGTAAATGTCAAGTTTATTCCTTAATATCTAGATATTTATTAATTATAACAAGCAAATTTAATAACAGGAGAAAAACTGAAAATCTACTGTAGATGTTGCAGCTTTACAACTTAAATACTATTCATTTTGTCACCATATGTAATCTGCAAAAGCGTAGCCAGCCATCAGCATAGCGTTAAAACATCACCTGCATCATCATTGTTGAAATATGTGCTGCATTTCAACAGAATGCAACACGCGTTCTATTTAAATGCAGCACATACATGAGAGAGATGCAATCTGAAGATAACTGCAGTTACGCAACCATTTTTCCATTTAAGCCTCCATGTTTTCACTGCCCCAGTGACGGACGTGTTGTGCCCTGGATGTAAAGTGTTCTGCTGCAGCAGAGGGCAACAGTCATGGAAAACAGAAACATAGGGTGCCATTTGTGGTGATTATGCAGTTTTTTTCCCCAAACACAAGCAGGCAAGGATAAAGAGCTATGATAATTTGACATTGTGCAGCTAGAGTGAAGTGTCTGACCTCTATTTGCATTTTGATTACCACTGTTAAGTAGCAACAGCACTCTGCATCTCTTTTCAATCCAAAATGTGATGAAACATAAGAAAACTACTGTCTGAATGTTTAACAGTCTTTCAAGTGTAAGGGAATGCATCAAATCTTGGTATTAATGATTCAATATTACTCTGGTTCATCGGACTGTTTCAGCTGAGTCTTTGGCACTACTGTGGGGACACATTTGTAGCATGAACACTGCAAAATAATCACCATGATGGTAGAAACACTGGAGGTCTTGACCTATCCACAGTTAAAAATACAACAACATTATTGTACCTCAGACCATTTAAGCTCACCACATCAAGACTGCTTTACACTAATACCTGCCCTTTTGGTGCCCATCAACATTTCATAGAACTACAGCCAAGCAGAAAGAGACCAAAACAAACTGTATGCAGTATGCAGGTCAGGTGACCTCTGCACAATGACAGATTAGTACTGCACAATCTGTCACTTAGGTGTGCAATCATGAGTTTAATTAAATGTGTCACTGTTTTTCTGGGTTGAATAAGTACACCAAGATGACCTCTGCAGACGTACCTAGATATAAGTTCATGATTAACATGTTGAGAAGGGTGGACACACCTCTTCTCATCTGAAAAATAGCTTCTTTAACTATAGCCTGTCATACAGTTGCACAAAAAGGCAAGGCCACAAAAAGTCCAAACCCATTAGATGTTTAATGTTATTGAAGGTTAATGTCAAGATAGAGACATTGGTTACAGTCTGCCAATCTAGCAAAAGAGACATTTTTACTGCATGCATCCTTAGAGCAAGTTCTGCTTGAGAGGCTCAATCCAAAGAAAAAAATCCCGTGACAGCATTTTTAGCAAGTGTAGTGCTAACAATATTTAGTTCTCATTCATATTTTACTGTTTGGGGTGTTTTACTAGGACTTTAGAGTGCTTTTCAAACTCTCCTTCCTTTACGATAATTTTTTGCATTTCCAACATGAAAACTCAAGAGGAGTGCAAAGGCTTTTTGCCCAAAAGCATTACATTTCATGTACAAAATTGGATAAGTTAGATAGCTATGGGTTTTATATTTGGCCGTAAATTCTGGAGCACCATCTTAAAATTAACAGAGATTACAGTAAAAGCCTGTGAGTTAAAGTATTTTCTAAATTGGCAGGACGATCACATAGTCTTTACCTAGGTAGAGACAAAGTAAAATGAATAAATGAGAATGCAGTGACAGCAGTGATGCCACGTAGGTCAGACTGCAGCTGCTGAACTGGTCGGGTAAGATGGTATCACATGCACAATTTGATGTGACATGTCTCCACAATTGTTTGGAGTGCACATTTAAATAATGCTAGCACACTTTGTCCCAACAGCAACCAAAAAAAGCAGCTGAAAGGCCAAATGGAAAGAATCAAAATGCAGTATTGCCACTGCGAATATATAAATGTCTCACTGGGTCCTTTTTCACCGCTTTACTATTATTCCAAGATACAGTACTTTATTTCAAGTCAATTTTATTTATGTTGATACAATTAACTTCAAATAAAAGTACAGCACAGTACAGTGCCATATTTATTATTCCTTTACTTAGAGAACAACAGTAAGGCACTCAATTTAGATCCAATGAGACATTTATACAAGGCAATAAAAAAGTAAAAGCACAGCAGTTCTGCAATAATTTCAAGCTTAGTCCTGACACCAATATTTTCCTTCACCTGTCATTCCACATTACAAACACTTTGTTAGCTTTCTTAGGTTTGGTATTTGTTTCTTTTTGTGTGGGGGTGTGTTTATAGTTGAGCACAAGGTAAACACAGGTAGTGTTTACCTTGTTACATTTTCTAAACATAATTTACTTGGAATCTTAATGCAAACAGAATTTAAAAAAAGAAAAGAAAACACAATATGAGCATATTGTCATGACAGTATTCCACAGTCAATTCACCAATTAATGAACACATGCACTGTACAATGCCAGTACGATTAATCAATTTTAACCAATCAACTAGATAAGCAACTGACTAAAAATAACATTATCTAACAATCTCAGTCATGTGGTGTTGTTACACCAAGCCAAGCTAACCTCAACAGCACTGACAACTTAGCCATAATCATTTTGATGCACAAGACAAGTCCTTTAAGTCCTAATTTATTGTTTAGGCGCATCACCCAAGCCATTTTTGGGCACAACCTAAAAAATAACAAATTGACTTTTCCTAGATCTAATGGCTGTAGCTGGTCTGAGTAGACTTATTTTAAGTCTTTAAATCGATATATTATAATAATATTGGTACATAATAATGGGAATGTAATGGATATTAATAACGGAAATTGCATATTTTTTAATTAAAGATAAAAAAGGTTCTTTGCATCAGCAGCTTTAGTTACAAAGGTCCTATTATTGTTTCTGAGAATTTCAAGCAGAATAAAAGAGTAGGCAGAGAGTTGATGAAAAATAAGTACACCAGCAACAGAAACTAGTATAAAAACAGTGAAAGAGTGAAAGGGTGGGGAGTTAAGAGAGTAAGGTGGCAGACTTTTGCCACCATGTGATGTGCCCCTGGCTGTCTTTAATCAGCCCACCCTGAAATGGGCTGAACAGTTGTAGGAATGGTAAACTACAAACACGTGCACTCAAAGAACACAGTATAAAACGTTACAAAAGCAGCTATCAGGGCTGTACACTTAATGCTGTTGTCAGCCAATCAGCCACCAGCAAAATGATAATAAGTAACAGCCGTGGCTAATAGGTTTGTTTACCCAACTGGGGGCTTCAGCAGTTCACCCGACATCATTCAGAGGGTCGTTAAACATTATGTTTAACTAGACAGGGCGAAAACTGATTTGCAAGACTTTTGACTCAATTTAGACTAGTTAGAGGGCATAAAATATTTTTTCCTGAATTCCAGTTATTTGTTATTGGGGTATGTTTTATTAGGTGTTGACTTCCAGTCTAAACCAGTGAAACATTACATTCTACATAAGAGTTTCTAAACAGAAGCCCATTCAAGACTGAAAGAGTTTTCAATGCCTATTTAAAAATTTACACAAAAACCACATTACAAAGGCAGAAAGCTAGGACTCCTTTTTTTCTCTCTCCATGGATGATGAAAGCATGAAAGGGAAACTAATCTTTGAAAGGATTTAAAATCTTTAGGCCCCAATCAGACAGAGCACTTTTGTTGGCTGCAAAATGTGAGAAACACCTCACCGCCATTATTTGTTGAAGACTACAATTTTTTTAAAAGAGCAGCTTGCAGCATCTTTTTTAAAACTGTACCACTGCAGAAGGTCGCCTTTCAATTAATCCGATTGGAAAATGGAAAAGAAAAAAAAGGTAATTATGTCTGGCGCTTTGCTGCTCTGAATTAAAGTTTTTTCAGCTAAAGTGTTCAGGGCATTTCTGCATGAACACAAGGTATGTAGAAAACAATTCCAAAAAGCTTCACTTTCGTAGAAAACAACTGCAAAAAGCTCCACTTTCAAAGAAAAACTGCAAAAAGCCAACCCAGTCTGCTGAAAAGCTTGTTGTCTTATCGGGTCCTTACAGATTTAGGTCTATTTTCGACTATAAGGTCATGCTATGTACCATAATCCAGTCCGTTGCAGAGAAACTACTAGTGCGGTTTTACTCACATTACCTCTGTGGGTTACTCTGACACTTGAGCATGTGTTACAGTTGCTGGGAAAGATGAATGTCAGAAGATCTGCCCCAAGGAGGTCAGACCAGTGCATGGAAAAAAGGGCGAACAAAACTTGAAGCCGGATGCCCCGAACATTCCTGTTTGTGCCACGGATAGTAGATTTCAACACCTCAAGGACTGCTTTCACGTCACTGGCTCATCAATCCCAAATTGTCCCATACCTACCAAACCTATTTATAGACAAGGACATTCTCTTGACTTCTATTTTATTTTACTTATTCTACTTTTTCATTATCTGTAACTCCTTTAGCTTTTGTATAACTTTTAGACAGTTTTAAAATTGTTCGTGTTATTGGTTTTCTGATCATTAAGAAAAATCGGGAAAGGTCACACAAGTTGTTAGTAGTTGTTATCTGTTCCTCAAGAGTCTGTTTGGAGCCCTAGTGTTATATAATAGGTCTTTATGCCAAGTGTTGAGAACTATAAATGACTACAGTTTGCTTTAAGTGTTTTGTAGATGAAATCAGTCAAGAAAATAATTGGCATAGTAACTGAATGAAAATTATCAGTTGTAACCCTGTCACATAAAAATGCATCAGGTCAACTTGCTGCATGTTAGTGAGTGAGCATACAGCTCCAGTTTTGAAGCTATAACACATACTTGAATGCTAATAAAAGATGAAGACAGGCAGGAAACATTTCTGCATGTATAATGAATGTTTGGAAATGTGCCTTGCTGCTGCAGCTTTAGCTGTGGTGGGGAAATTAAAACCACAACTGAGACATTCTTGCCTGAGTCACTAATTAGTCACTGAAGAAAAACCAGTGATGGAAGGATGATGACACATGCCATAACTGTGCATCTATGTCAAGACATAGTTTCCATCAAAACTGTTGGGAGAGATGGCTTTGAGGCAAGATGCATTTGCTATTTGTTGTACCAAAGTGAAAATATTATATCTTAAATCAGAAATACGACCAGTCATGTTGTAGTTTACACAAAGGTCAATCCAGACTCGAATAGGAATATTTTTAAGGGATTTTAAGTTTAAAGGTGGAAACTCAAGATTAGTGACACCAACCCAGTATCCAATTAAATGTGAAAAATGCTAACAATATTGACTCCGGTTATGGCGTGGAATAATGGCCAGAAATGTGGTTTTGCAGAAAATTATGCTGTGACAGTAAAGTTGCCCTTTGAACTTTAAAAAAATTAAATGTCTTCCCTTTTTTGGGCAAATTTTGTCCCAAACTGTGTTACTTCAGGTCACAGCGTCATTGATCTTTGGACTTTGATACCAAATCTAATCAGCTCATTATTGAGTCAAAGTGGGTGCTTGTCCCAAATTTAAAGACATTATAACCAGGCATTCTGAAGACATCGCATCCATGAGAGGGAAGGACAGATGGATGGACAACCCAAAAACACACTGCCTTCCACCACGGCTGTCGCAAACACAGAGGCAGAAAATTCAGAAGTTGTTCAGCAGCAGTCAACAAGCAAACAAAAACTCATGCACTATAATGATATGCATTATGTAATACCGCCCAGCCAAAGTTGCAGCTGGTCATTATGAGAACACAGCTTCACACAACCTACATCTTCAGCCAGCAGAATGCCAACACAAAAACATTGAGGCTGCAGTTTTATACAAAAAGATGGGAGCATTCCCAAACCTGCCAGAGGACACCATTATGACACAGGCAGCAACAGACATAAGAACACAAACGTCATCGCAGTGCAACACAAAACCTTTGTCCCATTATTTCCTGGAAAAATATGTATCGATTTGCCATCTGCTGGCAGACTTGATGGAAACAGGCTGTGTGGCACACACTTGGCGATCAATAGAGCAATAGAGTGAACAAGTTTTCCATACACAGACAACAATGAGCAATTCCTAAATGTTTATGTAATAAAATCTGGCTCAGTTAAATTTATAATTTGATTTAATTTGGATTAATCATTTCAGCTACAAAATGTCAGGAAATAGTGACTGATAATGTAAAAAAAAAAAAAGAGTCTTTTGTATTTAGCTTGGTGCAATGCCATTGTTCCAACCAGTTACAGTCCGACAAGCCTTCATCCACTTAAGGAAAAACCTACTGCTCACTACAATTAAATAGCTACTATGGGGACTAAAATCAACACACATTACTACAATTCTCATTGAATCCACAAGAGCCCCAGCTTTCCAGACACACACAATTTATGCATTTCCAAGACTGTTTAGGGACCCCAATATACAGAAACTTTCACATACAATAGGCTAAAATCACACATTCGTACTGCATGAGAAGAACTGCATGGTTTCTGCCATAAACTGCATAAAGTATCATAAAGACAGGCATGTCTGTAAAGAGGAGACTCATGGGTACCAATAGGACCCGTGTTATTCAGATATCTTGACATCAGAGATCAAAGGATCCCTTTGAAAATGGCCATGATGGTTTTTCTCTCGCTATAAATTAGCCAAATTTCTGTGTTATTTTGCCCCCTTCCTGACAGAGTACAACAGTGTGGGCACCAGTTCCTCAGATCTTCTAGTTTCATGATACCAGTATCTTATATCAAAAGGTCTACACAATTGCACGATGCTATAAAGAAATCATGTTCCAATAGTATTTTTTAGATGAAGAGTACGACTCGGGGTCAGTGCCAAATGAGCTTGTCCTTGGAGAAGAACACCAACTGTTAAATTTCTCTGTGGGAACAAGTCATGGAAATATAAACGTTCAACGGATACTGCAGCTGTACTGTATTTATTTAAAAAAAACACCACACCACCCAAACGTGAGCTAAAGTCTAGTTAGGAATCATGGCTCAGCTCAAAAATCCACTGCAGTGACAGAAATATCAACCCTAAATGAGGCAGTCTGTATTTGGAAAGTAAAACATTTCCCTGGCTTGCTCTCAAGGCTTCTGGCTGCCATGGCAACAATGTTGGTCTCAGAGTGACTCATCTTTTCAGTGTCTATCACACAACAGGAGCTATGAGCACTCCAACCTCTCCACTGCAGGAGGGAAGAAGCATCTTTGCAATCTATTATCTTTTAGGACCTGAAACCTTTCTTCATCTGGTTACTCTGGAGCAGCATCCAAAGTACTACAGCTATTGCACTCTTTCTCAAATAGAAATGGTTTGCATTGCCAGCAGGTGACAAGGCTAGAATGTATGGACAGCTATGCCTGTGCATGTAGCCTATTTGTAATCACAGCCTTATGCACTGTAAATGAGTCATGAATCATAAAATGTGTGTTCTACGAGGCAACAGATGGTGAATCGATGAATTGAGTTTGAACAACTGTGACTGGTCTCGCAAACAACCTCAAGGTAAGGCAAAAATGTGAAACAGGAATAAATTATAAATGGATTGCCATTTATGAATATAAAAATACACTACTGTGTGTTCACGCTGTGAGAAAAACACCACCTTAAACATGAACTAGATGTCCCAAAAGTGCTCAGAAGAACTGCAATATATATCACATTTCTTTCTTGTGCCAAACATATTTTAATGCTAGAATAATAACTCTGTTTGTGCCTGATTTTTACAGTTAAGCATGAGGCGCCTGACCACAGCAGGCCCTTTTCATAAAGTATGCATAAGAGAGCATTTTAATGACCCCTGAGGCAGAAAATGTCCATAAAGTGCAAGATTCTATACATAGACTAAACTGATCAGCGAAACTGAACTAAATGTTAAAGTTGAAATGGTGTGTTCAGACTACTCAAAAGCAAAATAACACAGAAACATAAAACTAACTATAGCTATTGTGCATTGAAAAACGAACATTATATAGGCCTCTCTGGTTATGTCCCTCCCATAAAAGCTGGTAAAACAAAAACATAAATGGCTGATGCTTCTCCACATCATTAGACCATTAAGAAAGTTCCCCCCTGCTTCACTGTGTCACGCCAGTTATGCAGTTATGTCAGGTTTTAGCTTTATGTCACGAAAACGGAACTCCTATTTATTTGATTGGATGTAGTGTGTTTGGGATGCAGTATTTTACTACTGTTATTACTTAGTTTCAGTACTTTTTTTGATAATTAATTGTTGAAGTAGTTTTCCATGCAAAAATGGTGGATATGCCGTTTTCAGACTAAAATATGGATGTTTCCTGCTTTTCTAGATTTTATATCAAATAAACTGAATATCTTTGGGTTTTGCACTGACAAAACAAGCCATTTAAATACATCACCTTGGACTTTGAGAAACTGGGGTGGACATTTTCCACTTTTTGCTGACATTTTATTGACCAAATGATTAAAACGAAAATAATCAGCATATTAATTAATAATGAAAATATTCATTAGTGATTGCCCTAAATCTGCACACCCTATTACAAAAAAAAGAGCATCAAAAATAGCTTAAATGAAAATTTCCTTATGTTTATACCAGCAGTAGTTACCATGACATGGCATAAATCACCCTCAAGCTTTTAGTGGAGGAAAGTCGGATAATTTAGCTGTCACTTTCACGCTTGTCAACAAAGCAGTTGCTGCCATGCTGGTTCAAATCAATTTTGGGTGTTGTCGTTGTGCAATGTGCTAGTTTGGAAAAATCATACAAAGTGTTTTGAATTACTGTGCTTCTTTTTAATTTCTGCTCTCCGTATATCAAAAATAACATATTAGACACTACATTTTCTACAGTTCTTTAAAACTCTATGACAGCAGTCATTGTTGATACCAACTAATTTGTGACACATTTGGTTTTCATTGTGTGAAGACGTTGCATCATGTTAAAAAGTTCCAACTACTTGACCAGACAAGTCTTACTTCAACTGCGCTTGTTTCTCCAGTACCATAAACACGGGTGATAAGGTGTTGAGGCTTGTCTGTATAAGCGTGAGCAAATTACTCAATAAATCTTATGACGCGATTTTGATTTTCTTCTTTTTTTTACATACAGAGCTGTTATAAGCAAAAGTGTTGATACCTCAAAGTCATTTTTTTAGTGTGGATCACAATACAATTTAATATTAGTAAGTGTGATATATCTTTGTTAGAATTTATGTTATACTTTTATGCATATCTCTAAGATAGTGCACATTGTTGGACAAAGTTCAACCAATGCCCCTGTTCAATATTTACTTTCCTCTGTATTGTGCTATCTTGATGTAAACAATGCAAGATGCATGCTGAACTACAGTGAAATAAACAGTGAAACATGTGAAAACATGTTAAATTACACACTAGGTGTGAAAGGAACTCAAACACACGTTTGTCTGCAGGCTTATGCATCAGATTTTACCGCAGGCTGCAGAAAGACAACAGACAAGTATTTCGTCAGGTGCATGCTTAGATTTGTCATGTCATAAAGACAAATATGACTAACTGACTGACTTACAAATATATGGAAGAGGTGAGATAGTTTTATTTATGACATGTTTAATAGCACAATGTTTGGGCCAAGTCAGTCCAATTTTGTTTTGGATTCATTACAGGTGTATAAAGCTGCCAGCTCTTGCCAATGCAGCTTTAAACACAAACTTAACAGCTGCCAAGTACCAAAAGCATGATAATAAACTATAATGACCACAGATCATTGTGTCTATGCTGAAACAACCTGCATTGGGGAGAGGATTAAACAGCCTGTAGTTCAACGTCCATGTGTTAAACATTGAGTTCTACACTGGAGAAACAAAGTGCCAAACTGCTTTGCAAGGGCTTTGATATCATTTCTTTTTTTTTTTACACAACATAAAATGCAGATAACAAGGCTTTAGGTGATTTGGAAATGGGGTTAGCTCGGAAGCTAGCAACAACCTCAACAACAATACGGTCATTTCGGTTGTTTGTCTGCATGATACAATGGCATACAGCTTGTCCAAACAAAATGTTCTTAAATAAAAGGGGTCATTTGATTATTTAGAGCAAAATGCATCACTTGGTTTCATCGATTATCGATAGCATAATCTGAAGAAAAATGGTCATTAGTGGCATTATCACACACTAAGTTAGGAGCTTCTCCCTTCAGCAAGTATCCCTGCACTTGCCATATGCCAAGACCACTGCATCAACTGACAACAGACTCGTATACTGGTTACCCAAATTACCCCACACAGTGACACATTTCACTTAATGCATTTTTGCCGTTCTGTGCCCTCTACTGCGCTATATAATGCTTTGTGCTTGCCACGGTCATCCATTCATTCCATGATCAGACAAACACACACAGTTCAGGGTTCTAGATATTCAACAAGTAGTTCTCATTTTCTCAGGTGCAGCAGTGCAATACAACAGATACCTTTCAGTCTTGTTAAGTGCTGGAATACAACTGTAGTATTGTGAGTGAGCTTCAATATAAGGCTTAGATCAAGTGTCTTGTGACCTGAAAGCTACAAGTTCAAATTCTTACATTTTCTGGGACTAGGATGCTTTGGGTTGTGTCTGGAAATGAATGGGAAATAGTTAAGCCAGCTACATGCTTCTTTGTTGAGGCATTCCAGACAACAACCCTGCCTCTGGCACAGCACTTGAGTTATAATTCAGCATGTTTGCACTGGAAATGGCTTTGTAACATCACAAAATATAAACTTGTCAAGCCATGGAGTACTGAACCTTTCTTCGCTGTCTACACTATCAACAATCTCTACCAGCATCAACACACAGGAGGAAAACACAACTCATTCTGACCAATCACAGGCCTTGTGTTTGCACATTGTTTCTCTCTAGCTCCAGAAATGTAGTCACTTTTCTGTGGCCTCTGCAACACCTTGATGCAAAAATATGAATCCCTGTTCTTCAACATCACTCTCTAGATGTGCCTCTGCATGTCAATTCCAACAGCTCCAGTAAAGCTACTCCTTATTGTCTCTGTAGGAACACCTTGTAACTTGGTAGCAAGTACAGAACAACTGTGATCAACAAAACTTGATAAAATGCAGTATTTCACACCAAAAACTGATGCTGTGCACTTCGGCAGTCGTATTTTTTGAGTAATGCCCTGTGGTCAAATCTTGCATCAAATACCTAACAGGGAAATAAATGGAGATCCACAACTTTGACCAGTGTGATCCCCTGCCCAGTGGGTTCAAACACAATTACTTTTGCATAGTACTGTTTGTAACCTGCTAAATATTTGCACAAAATGCTTTCCCGTCTGCAATTCTATTTCATGCTGAATATTATTGTTGCAGATCCAGCAGCACACACAACACATTGGTCATGGGTGGCAGCCTATTTTAAGCTGCAGACCCCTTCATCCTCTTACCGTACCTTTGAGCTGCGGCAGCGGTGAAAGCTCCACCGGAGCGCTCTGTGTGCGGTACTGAGAAGAGCCTTGGGATTTTCTCTGTTTCTGGGCCTTCCTCATGGACTTTCTCGTAAACCCGTCCACTTTCTCGGATGCAGAGATGGCCGACATTTTGATGCACAAACTGACAAAGACTTCAGGCAAGCTAGTGTATCCCCTAGGAGAAATAAAAGGTTTCCTCTTCTGTTCGCATCAGCACAAAAAAATACGGAGCCAACTCGCACGACTTGACGCTCGTCTCCTGACCAAGTCTGGTGTTATTCTGTATGATCCAACATGGTCGCTCGGTATTGGGGTTAGACGGTGTCCACAGACTGCATCATTCGGGTTACTTGTTTTCTGAAACACGGGGACAATCTTCAAAACCAAAAAGCCAAACTACAACTCATGGCATTGCTCACGGCATAAACTGGAGTTACAAACACAATACAATTATCGCTCAAGTTTCAAAATGTCTGACCTTTTATTACTGCTTCGTCGTGTTTGCAAAAGGTCTACCTGTTGCAAAACGTTTGATAGACATTGTCATAAAAAGTTGGCTGAATTAGTCCTGACAGTAGCAAACTACTGTACTGCTATGCTGCCTGCTAATGTACCTAGCTAGCTTGCTAAAGTTAGCCGACGTTAATGTACGCCACTACGACAGTTTGACAGAAAAGTTACAAAAGATAGTTGCCCCGTTAAAGTCGTGTGGTTCTTTGTAAAACACCGAGTCCAGGTCTTCCAAGCAGTGCTTTTAATCCGAGTTAGACTTCCGTTGAGTGTATTTTCAGAACTATCCGCGATCGATGAAGTTGAATTTCGCTCGACGACTGAGTCTCATTTAGCCGTTAAAAGTTAGCCGTGCCCACATTCAGTCGACTTTACATTCCACGCTCAATAAAGAGCCGTAGTTTCGTTTTCCCCGCTTCTAAAAACACCGAATATTCTCAAATACAGCTATTACTGGATGTCGTGCTGAGTAGGCAGCCATAAAACACTCCCAGCGCAGCCGTTCATCGTTGTCCGTCTGCCTTCACCGTTTGGTAGACTGCAGAGCCCTGACAGGTGTACGTCATTGACTGACGTCTCCAGCGGCCAATCAGAGGCAGAGAATTAAGGACCTGTAAACTTTTTAAGCCAATCCCGTCGCGCAGAACGCGGGCCCTGAACATGTGACATGTGAAAACAAATACGTGACGTTGTACAGCTGAATGAGGAGTGGCAGCTGTAGTAGATATTAATGATTAAAAATGATATTTATGCTGCATATTTTACTGCCTTATATCGGGATAAATGATCGTCCATGTTCATTGTTACCTAGATTACATAAAGAGAACAATACATTTAAGGAGTGGCACAGGATTAAATATTGTAACTGCAGTAACAAAGAACACCATTATATGTATTTTTGATTTTCTTTCCCTTTAGTCTTTAAGAAAATGCCTTCGTAACTACCGCAGTAAATGATTAAAGTAATGACCTTACTGTCACTTGTGTCTCTTCACCCACTAAGCACTCTTTATCACACAAACACATGATCATACTGTTAATATTCAACCAATAGCGTGCCACACACTTTCAAGTCTTTTGAATTTAATAAAATCTGACCACAGCAAATTTGCATCAATTAAATACAAATGAACCAAGCAACAATAATTGGTTATTTTGTACATATAAACAATTTATGCACACTGGAGAAAAATATTTTGCAGAATTTTATGTGTAACATAGAAGAGAAAAGGTGAGCATGAAACATGAAAAAACCCACAAAGAGATTAAATGATACATAAACTTAGTGAAGTTCATAAAACTGCTCAAAGATGTGGATTAAATAA
Organism: Serranus cabrilla; assembly: GCA_903364295.1. Classification (NCBI taxonomy): domain Eukaryota; kingdom Metazoa; phylum Chordata; class Actinopteri; order Perciformes; family Serranidae; genus Serranus; species Serranus cabrilla. Next base: position 173,690 of record CAFUXE010003110.1, on the reverse strand, counting down.
ATGGCATTTTTAAAATATCCACATCAGCAGACAAACATTTTTCTCTGCACTGAAGGATTAACACCTCCTGAACAAGTTTATTAAATGTGTGTTTTGTATTAAACACAAGCATCTCCTGAAGTTGTCAGGTCTGAGTAAAATGAAAAATTTACTCAGCAACATGCAACTTGATTTATTCAACCAGAGATTCTGCACAGCACCAGAAAACGGCGTAGGAGGCAACTGCAAAACCCAATTAAAATAAAAAAGCAACCTCTTGGGATTTAAAACTGCAGCGTCAAATATTCAGAATGACTGTTTCATCAATCTCTATGCAGCCCAGGTTCATGTCCTCGTGTAATCTGGTCCTAGATCAGTGTTCTCAGAGGCTTATCATCCGTGGGTTCAGGTTAAAAATACTTAAAATAAAAAATATAGCATTTTAAACAGAGGCACAGAACACCTGACTTGCAGGGGAAGTCACTCCAGAGGCCTTCTTGTGAAATACATGGAGATTTTCTTCATGCTTTGTGGTGAGCGGATGGTCTGCAAGACAAGAGACAAAAAAAGGTCAACACCAATAATCATCTTAATAGAAAGAACGAAAGCAAGCATCAACACTGATAAGAAAGGGCAGAGCTCAATTATCAAACAACCATTCCACAAACCTGTGTGATGCAGTTACAGAGCTTGAATTTCAAGACTGGCAACATTCCAAGTAAGTCAGAGTGAAACGAGGTGTTAATAACAGTGCATAGCCAAGAAAAATGTTTGTGTCCTTACAGTGATTCTACACGAGTTGCACCAAGGTTAAATAAGTGCAGTGGTTCACCCTGCATTTTATTTTGCTGAGAGTTAAATGAGAAGCCTCTCATGTCTGTATGCTAAATACTTAGTAACCACCAGCAGCTGGTTAGCTTAGCTTAGCTTAGCTTAGCCCAAAGACTTGAAACAGGGGGAAAAAGCTAGCCTGCCTACGTCCAAAGTAATGTAATGTCTATAACATGTTAATGAATAAGCTTTAGAGGTGCTAGCTGGCTGATACCGTTAGATAAAGCTAGGGCTGGGTATTGTTCAAAGAAAATTACGAAACCAGCACCAGTTCCAGTTCCCTTAAAGTGATACAGATACCAACAGAATACTTCATTTGATACCCATCATGTTAATGGAAGCACTCAGTTGCAGAAAATGCCACGACCCCCCCTCCCTGTCCAAAATGTTTTAACATGAATACATGACACACACTTGGGACACTTTTGGGTTCTAGGTTATTTCAGTCCATACCTTTAAAAGGTATAAAATACCGATACCCAACCCTAGACAAAGCCATGCTAAGGCTAGGCTGTTTTTCCCTTTATCCAGTCTTTGTGCTATGCTATGCTATGCTATGCTAACTGGCTCTTTCTGGCTTTATTAGACAGTGGTTAGTGGTGTTGCAGCGGTATAATGCTTTCATGGTATAAAAATTGACAGTTATCATACACTACACATTTACTTATATTTTCCAACTTGTTTTCGTACTGTGTACATCCCATACCATTGCAACCCTCATAGGCAGTATAGAGGCAGCAAAGGAAACGTGGGAAAAGTGATAGATGCAAAAAAAAAAGTCAGTATGCGTCTCAATAATTCTGCATATTTTCACCATACAGATCTGAGAGTGGTATCTATCTTATATCTGACTCTTTCAGCCAGTGCTGCACCTAATCTAATTTCATCATCATCATCAAGAGCTGTATCAAAGGCATTTTTATGCTGAGAAGGAAAAATCCTCAAAGAAGGAACATCACACAATAGGTCATAATAGAATAACACTAATACCACTGTGAAAAGGGAAAAGTGGTTAACTTCTGAAGCAGGGATTTTTGTGCTTACCGGTGAAGCTGGTGTCTTTCCTTCGTGTTTCTTCGAGGTGCTGGGGCTTCTGGGAGTAGTCGGGCTTCCTTGACCTTTCCTCATCTTCTGGCCCATCGCTGACAGCCAGTCCTTGGGTCCAGGAGAGCAGTTCTCCTTGCCAGTCTGTCTCGATGAGACCTGCTCTTCTGTGTGAGAGTCTGTTTGTAGCTGGCTTTCTGGAGCAGGGCAGCAGATTCCAGACAGCGCCCGGCTTTTCTTGGCCGCCGGGTAGAGTTCAGTAACACAGTCACACTGTTCTGCCCCCCCACAGCCCGCAGATGCATCGTCACCCGTCTCCAGCCTGCGTTTGGCCCGTCGCTCTGTGGGAGGGGCGCTGCTCGCTGGGCTCTGTGGACACGGGCTCAGCACCCTGCGGAGCGGAGAGGGGACCCGAACGGGAGAGCCACGGCTCGGGGATAACCACTGTTTGATAGAAGATGGTGTTCTCGGGCGAGCAGCGGCAGCCTTGGCTCCCTGAGAAGGGATGGGTGAGGTGGTGCTGGAGGGCAGAGGCAGAGCGGCTCCACAGGGGGCACAGGCAGCGAGCTGGGGAGACGCCAGGCCTCCAAGACTCTCTGTCCTCTGGCTCTTGGCAGGAGTTGTTTCAGCTGTGACTGAAGGCCCTTAACAAAAAGCAGAAGTCCTTGTTAGTTCACCATGAATACACTGAATGACACATTCTGCATTCAAGGGAAGGACAGGAATGATTTATAACAAAGCAGCTCAACAGTTCTAAAACCAAAGGAAGGAAACTAAATGAAGAATAGAGCAGACATCAACAGACTTCTGCTGTGTTTCAAACTGCTCACTTTTTCCTTTAGCACATACTGCAGCTGCATACACACAGTTGCATGAAGAATGCATACAATTTGGACATACTACTTCATCATAACATGGCGCCTTGAACGTTGACCCCTGTGCAAAAGATTGTGGGTTGGAACAACTAGAAAAGCTGGTTTGCATACTGCGAAGTGGGATCGGACGCAGTGGGACATCCTGATATTTACTGCATTTGACAAACTATGTATTGTGACATATTACATTTTTTTCTGGTATACTAAATACAGGGTTCCTATATATTTCAAGTCAAATTCAAGCACATTTCAAGCATTTCCAAGCTTTTCCAGCACCAATAAAGCTATATTACATATTTATATACAGTACATACATGATAAATGAACAGATTATTTCACTTCTTTATCACATTCAATTAGATTTGACTTTGCAAGCATTCAACAGAGGGGTTATAAATTAAAACAGTTTCATCTTTCAAAATGTGTCCCTTGTTTGTTAGTAGATTTGGCACCTTTTATAATCTCAATTTCAAGCAAAATCCAATCAAACTTCCGAAACACCACATTCAAATTCAAGGATTTCCAAAACTCATAAGTCTGTATATACCACTGTATATATTGTTACAAGTCAGTTCATGGTGGTAGTGATGCTTACTTGAGGGAGATTTAGGACGTGCCCAGCCCACAAGGTTGGCCTCTCCCACTGAAGACTGCGCTCCGTCCGTTTCCCGGTGGAGCCTCCAGATCCGGACAGTGTGGTCATCAGAACAGGAAGCAATCTGCAAACAGAGCAGCGGGGATTACACAGAGCCTAAATCCATCTTCCCAGCCTATTCAGACAGCTCAGCCTCACAGCAGGGAAACACAAAAACCTCTGAAGCACACTCAAAGAGTCTTTGAAGAGCTCAAACTGAAAGTTTGCCGCCTCACCTTGGTAAAATCTGTCGGGCACCAAGCAACTGACGTCACTTCCTCGCTGTGGCCCTGGAGCATCATGGGAGGATGTTTAGGATCAGAGATCTGAAATGGAAAATTAGACAGAAAAACATTAACATCACAAACACAACTGTCCATTTCTATACATGATATATGATAGCGACATTACCTTCCAGATGTATGCGTTATTGTCACTTGAGCCGCTGGCGAGGAACTGGTCATCTGGGCTGATGGTGGACTTCACATAAAACGAGGAGTTCTGGTGGCCACTGAAAACTGCCACTATGGAGGAAAACAAGGAGCAACATAAGAAACAATACATGCATAATAAATTCTGGAAACAACAGAGCATGAAAAAACTTTAAACAAATAAAAAACATACAAGAGTCATACAACTAAATGACATGCGCGTCAACAGAAGTGGGGTTGTATAAGGTACTTAACGGTTGAACTGAAGCTGTTATATCCATCTACCTACTAATTTTAATTTATGTCGATAACTAACAGATCTTGGTAGTGGTACATCCACAACTCCTGTGTTCTTTGAGGTAAAATTTATGTTTTTGTCAATAGAGTCTGGTGGCTTTCAAGAGAGCATTACTGAATCTATAACATTTATTTCCTTTATCCCCTATTTTATTTCTCCCTCGCTGGTTTTTTTCTCAGCAGTGTGTCCACAATTTTCATATATTCATGCGATATTAGAAATTCCCAAATAGTATACCTTTAAACTGATATTTTTGTTCCATTGTTTAGTTGGCTAAAATACATATTAATGCTGTCCCTGTGCACAGCAGTTCATTTCTCTGCTTCTGTGCTGGTACTTCTGCCTGTTTCTTCAAACTTGGGGCAACTGACCAACTAATGAACTGATCATGGATGTGTAGAAAATAAAATCTCTCACTTTCAGAACTACGACAGAATGACCAAAGACACTCAACTGTTCTTTGAATCATGTACGTGCAAGATAAAGGTTTTCAAATGTTTGGAAAAACAGACTTAAAGATACTAGAATATGCACAAAGTCCCTGCATCTCTACTCATTTACTCTATCAAACAGTGCCCTCTTGCTTTACTTTCTGCTCCCAGTGAC
>CAFUXE010003110.1:155688-168518 GCA_903364295.1 Serranus cabrilla | reverse complement strand
AAACACTAAATATATAATAAATTCTGGAAACAACTGAGCATGAAAAAACTTTAAACAAATAAAAAACAGAGTCATAAATGACATGCGCGTTAACAGAAGTGGGGTTGTATAAGGTACTTAACGGTTGAACCGAAGCTGTTATATCCATCTACCTACTACTTTTTATTTATTTTGATAACTAACTATCTTGGCAGTGGTACATCCGCAACTCCTGTGTTCTTTGAGGTAAAATTCATGTTTTGTCAATAGTGGCTTTCAAAAGAGCATTACTGAATCTATAACATCTATATCTATAACATTTATTTCTCTCTCACTGGTTTTTGCAGGGGGTTCTTTCAGTAGTATGTCCTCCATTTTTATATTTTAATGCGAGATTTGAAAATCCCACATAGTATACCTTTAAACTGATATTTTTGATCCTTTGTTAAGGTGACTAAAATACATATTGCTGCTGTCCCTGTGCACAGCAGTTCATTTCTCTGCTTCTGTGCTGGTACTTCTGCTTGTTTCTTCAAACTTGGGGCATGCTGACCACCAACACCAACTAATTAACTGATGAGTAGAAAATAATTCTCTCCCTTTAAGAACAACAACAGAATGACCAAAGACGCTCAACTGTTCTTTAGTTCATGTACGTGCAAAATAAGGTTTTTCAAATATTTGGAAAAACAGACTTAAAGATACTGGAATCTACACAGAGTCCCTGCATCTCTATCCATTTACTCTATCAAACAGTGCCCTCTTGCTTTACTTTCTGCTCCCAGTGACAGTTCAAACAAAGGACATTAGCTGCAGCCCCATCTAGTGACATGCAAAGGCAATAAGTTAAATTAGGGAAAATATCTACTTCGGCACAGATATGTGTAGTGGGACTTTACCTGGAGTTGTTTTTATCCCACTGACGTTGAACATGTAGATGTTATCATCAGTGCAGTTACACATGACGTTGGATCTTGTGGAGTCCAGAACGAGTCCGGAATAACCTGCAGCACATGCAAAACAGCATTCAGCTTATTCTGCTCATTTGCATAGAGGAGGTCAAACTTGACGCCTCGCATTGTTCAAAACTAACCCAGTCGCATGCGCATGCAGGAACCCGGGTACAGATACGTCTGCAGGGGGACAGGATCGTGACGGTGTGCAGTGTAGTTCTTCCTCAGATCCCACATCTTGATCACTCTGGTTCAGAAAAATAGCACAGAAAATATGAATTTGCACATTTAATTTGTTTTTAACAGAATTCCATACAGGGATCCTGAATTGCTTATTGAAAATGCATATTTAAAATGCAAATTTAAGCACTTTTCAAGCCGCATTCTCAAGCATTTCTAGCACCTAAATTACATAGTTATATACAGTACAAGCAGTATGTAAAGTATAATAACTATTTCACTTAAATTCGATATTATTGTGCTCTACACAACCAAAATTGTTTCGTCACAGCATTCAACAGAACAGTGACGAATTCCAAGCAGTTTTAAGGGCTTTAATAAAAATTCAAGCACCTTTCACCCCTTGAAAACATCACATTAATTAGGGTTTTCAAGAATTTCCAGCACCCGTAGAAACCGTAATTATATTAGCCTACTTACCCATCAACAGCCCCAGAAGAGATGAGGGTGTGCTGATCCCGAAACAGAACCACCGTGACACTCTGCTGGGTGTCCTGCAAGAAGAGGTGAGGGGGTTCAAAGATCAGCCTTCCCTCTGCACAGCTCTGCTCTTTATTTTATTAAAGCTGTTGATGAAACTCACCACACTGGGAGCCATGCCACGCGCGCTGCTCCGCCTCTTCTTGGTTTTGGTCAGAGGGTTTGTCTCTGCTTTGTTGTGAGCGCCGCTGATCTGTTTCACCTGTCTGTAGAAACCATCTGAGAGGAGGACGCAAACATGATCACACATGTAACATCTTTATTTTCCCTACAAGGCTTCTTACATTCTCACATTTGAGAAATAAAGGTTGGGTCTGATATAAGAAAACGATATAAGTACGTAGAAAGTTGTAGATTAAATGCATAAAACAATAGAATAGAATGGATTTTTATTGTAATTATACTCAAGTAAGAATTTTTTTTTAATTAAATTCACACGTCACAAATGTACTAATTTACAGGTTAATGTTATAAGCATGTATGAATAATTGATAGGTGTTTGTTTTTTTAAATGTATACCTTTTTTGCTGCACCTGGTGTCCCAGACCATAATATTTCCATCTCTGGCCCCAGTACAGAACACCGCTGTTTAATAGAAGACAAAGCATCAATAACATCATCCAACAAAGCATTGATCAGTTGAAATTGAATCTTTTTTTTCCTGGCAGGTTAAAGGTGAGAAACTTTTTAGTGAATACCAGGCTGCAAAATCTACTCAAATCACAGTTTCCTTATTCATTTTAACAGAAAACAGGAATCAGAACATCCTCTTCAACACAGTGTTCAGTCAGTATATAGTATACCTTTCTCCTGCGGTGCAAAAGCAACAGACTTGAGGCTGCAGAGGTGACCCTTGAAGCTGCCCAACGTCTCCCCTGACTTCACATCCCACAGCCGGGCCATCTGATCCCCGGCAGCTGTCACCTGAGGATCACACAGGACAGGTAAAATAAGTTAAAGAAGGCTTTATTTGTAGGAAAAGGGGAGTTAACAAGCTGCTTTAAACACAGGGATATGAACACAGTGAGAGAATACATGGGGTAATAAGAAAACAAAACCACTCGGTAACAAATGTGTCTGCAATATGTGCGTATTGGCCAAAATATTGAATGTATTAATATTAATTATTACTTACTAGCTGGGGCTCCCCTGGTACCCAGGCAATGTCGAACACAGCATTCTCATGAGCCAGCCACTCTGCAAACATTCAAACACCATTAGCCACAGATATTTCCTGATAATGGACAGAAATATTATAGAAAAAGAAACAAGTTTCGACACATACCTTTAAGAAGTGGCCTCTCACGGCTCTCTGTGTTATAGATCCGAACAATGCCTTCTTCATTAGCTGCTGCGAGGATATCCTGCATGTGACCTGCTGCAGAAAGACACACAGGTTAGACAAATAAATAGCACCAGCTCCAACTAGCTCTGTTGTGCATCATCTGAGGATAATATAGCATGGAGAGGAGGGTTACCAGAGGAGAAAGCCAATCCAAATGGCGGCACGTTGTCCCCCAAATTGCCGTATGAGATGTGTTCATCGTGTCGGACACACTGGTAGCCTCCCAGCAGGGAGCTGAGAGGGTACGCAGGCCAGGAGTCTGCAGGGCGGGCTGGAGAGATCCACGAAGAAAATAAATTAATCACACATTATGCTAAGATATAACTACTCATACTTTTACTCTGATACTCTGTTGGTTGTAGTTACTTCCTATTTTTATTGGCCATGTTTGACTTTTTACTGCTAATTGTTAAAATCAGCAATAAAAGGCCCAATAGTATCATTAATCAGCATTTAGAGGCATCCTATGTTAAAATCATGATGTTTTTTTTTTTAATTTTTTTTTTTTTTTAAGTATTTAAAGCTGTATTTTTCAGGCTATTTTTGACTTTTTATTTCTATTAGTTAAAACTAAAAAGTAATAAAAACGTACCAATAATATCATTAATCTGCTTTTAGTAGCATCCTACCCTAAAATCAAATCAATTAAAATTACTTTATTTATCCCTGAGGGGAAATTCAGTGTCATGTCATGCTAGATTTTTTTCTCACTTATATTCAAATTAGTTTGTTATCAAACTTTTTATTTTAGTTATAATGCATAATAGTATATAATGTTATTTTCTGCATAGCATTTGGCCTATGTATGTTTAAGGTTAAGCTGATTTTACCCACTTTGTTTACTGGTGTAATTTTATCTCCTATAAAATCATAAAGATCATCATCATGTTTGTTGTTGCATGCATAGTTTTCACTAGACAGGAAATCAAAAAGTAACGAGAGCTGTCAAGTAAATGTAGTGAGAAGAAAGTACAATATATGCAAGTAAAACGTGTTGAAGTAGAAGTATAACGTTGCAAAAAATAGAAACACTCAAGTACTTAGGTGCAGTACTTGAGTACATTTACTTAGTTACATTCCACATGTGATATAGTGATAGGCTTTTGATTTCTTATTTATATTTAAGAAGCAGGTTTTTACCATAGACTGTTTTTACGCGTATTAATGAAACATGACGTTATATTATTAACGTAAACTAACGTTAATTTGGAACGTTGAACGCTGTGGCTCGCGCTCTATTTCCAACTGTAAACTTTTATAAATCTAACATAAAACATTAAGCTAACATTACAACATTAACATTATTATTGCTTACATTACATTTGATGTTGACCTAGCTTGAGTTAAGATAGCACAATGAAACACAGGGCACACCCCGATAACCGAAAAGCCCCACAAATATTCCCCCAAAACATTGTTTTTCTCACCATTCTGCCTTCGTCTGCCCACTCCTCTGTCTACTATTGAGCGGAAAAGCATCCCTACTCTCCAGTACAGCACGATCCGGACTTATTTTTTTAATAATACGGCGAAGTTTCGTCAGATCTTTAGCTGGTGGGCTTTTTCCCGTGTTGCCTCTTTTGCTTGTGTTTCCCGCGAACAGATCGGCGGAACACAGGACTGAATCCCCCGCTAAACTTGCGTTACACGCCACCATTGGTTGAAACAGCCGCTTCCTCGCCAGCGTCGCTTCCACATCCGCTTCCTTCCATTCTGTAAAGTTTATCGTAATTACTACCGACGCATCCGTTATTTCAAATTAACTAACTAAAATGTATAGAATGGCACAGTAAACTGATCATAACAAGAACTGACAACAACATGTAACTTTATACTTAAAATCCACTGTATTTAAATAGTGTACTTTATACTCCACAACTGAATTTAGCTGACAGCTTTAGTTACTTTTCAGGGGAAGATTTGAACATTAACAACATAATAAATGTAATGTGTAATGTTCAAACCACATAACAGTTTATTAAGTAGTTAAAACACTGCATACATAAAGGCACCAATAATACATTTTCAGATTAATATGTTCTTAATATGAAAGTTTTTCTATTTTGAATTAAATTAATGCATTTATTGTTTTACTTTCTCTTTTTTCTGAACTATTGCTGCAGGTGTGACAACTAAATCTCCCCTCTGGTGATCAATAATGATTTGTCTTATCCTGTCTTGTCTTATGTGTACTGAATAATACAGTTTTATGCCACTACATGAATTACATCGACTCTTGCGAGAACTTTATTTTGAAAACCAACACCGGAAATATTATTCACCGGTTGAGGTTGACCTGTTCGCCGCCTGTACAATGAAATGCTAACGGGTCATGGATGCTGTCAAGCCTTTTCTAGTACAAAAAAACGAACGATAAACTAAACTATAATGTCGCTTTCAACTGCTCGTTCATTCTTGTCAGAGGCTTGTTATGGCGAACAAGAACTCGACGCTAATTCCGCTCTCATGGAGCTGGACAAAGGTGCGTTAGCTAGCTCGCTAACCCATTAGCATCGGTTGTAGTCTGATCCTGTGTGTTGTGTCTTCTCCATGTGTCAGTTTTGCTGGTTTTAACTGACAATATGAGACGTCCCTGCTTTGTTTTGACATGGGAAAATGCTTTAATTGCAGGGCTGCGGTCGGGTAAGCTGGGAGAGCAGTGTGAGGCCGTGGTGTTCTTCCCCAAACTCTTCCAGAAGTACCCCTTCCCCATCCTCATCAACTCTGCCTTTCTGAAGCTAGCGGACATCTTCAGGCTCGGGTATGGATCCTTAATAACTTTATAAATGTATTAAGACGATAGCTCCTCAGTGGCAAAACGATCGTTGTTAAACAACAGTTGTCAGTTTGTTAGTTGCTCCCATACTACTTGTTTGTCTCTTTCAAGCTGAAAAGTGTCAGACGATACCACTCAAGTTGCATTATCAGGACTTTTATGTGCTCTCTGTCACAAATAGCCATATGTATATTGGAAAAGGGTGTTAAGTGGTTACAAAAAGAGCTCTTTTGAAGTTTCCTGTGCTGGATCTTTAGTTCAGCTCAGGGATATTTGAGAGAAGTTACAGTTGTAACTGCTTGCTTTAATTCATTTCATGTCATTATTACTGGAATATTGTTTGAGTATTTTTTGGCTGTTGGTTTTACTTTGAAAACAATTTGAAGATATTTGGTGGCCTGGTGACTCATGATAAGCAATATATATGAACATATACTGAATGGAAGATTAGTTAATTAACAGTAAATATCAATCATTAATAACATTTCTGTTGTGTGAAACTGCTTTTATTGATGCACAGACCTCTTTGTTCATAAAAGCTTTTCAATTTGATTTCAGGAACAATTTTCTGCGCCTCTGTGTGCTCAAAGTAACCCAGCAGAGTGAGAAGCACCTCGAGAAGATCCTCAATGTGGACGAATTTGTCAAAAGGGTGTTTTCAGTCATCCATAGCAACGACCCTGTGGCCAGAGCCATCACGCTCAGGTAATAATAAAAAATAAAATGTAGGTTTATGCTTGTCAGCACAGGAGATCTACTCTGGATATGAAATGCTGTACTCCTCTACAGTCCCAGATAGTCTGGGATTACTGACTTACTTAGTTTCCATCTTATCTGAGATTTACAACAAACTATTTCCTGTTTTTTTTGCTGTTCAGGATGCTTGGTAGCTTGGCCTCCATCATCCCAGACAGGAAGAATGCCCACCACAGTATTCGCCAAAGTCTGGACTCTCATGATAATGTAGAAGTGGAGGCTGCCATATTTGCTGCAGCAAGCTTCTCAGCACAGTCAAAGTAAGAAAAACTGTCTTTATCTGTGCTGGTGTGCATAAAGTATATATATATTATGATTTTTTTTTGATTATGCAAATATGTTTTATGTCTGTTTTTCCTGATTTTCAGAGATTTTGCAGCAGGGATTTGCAACAAAGTCAGTGAGATGATTCAAGGTAAAATTCTGTTTGGTGCTAAAAAAGCCACAGATCACTTTAACAATAACATCAGCTTCCCTGATGACCTTCTTTCAGTTTAGATGATTTGGTAAATCATCCAAACAACTGTTTTACTGTTTGCATGGCTCTTTAAAGCCCACATTTAAATAAATAAATACATGAATAAAAGTCTGCAGATCTTTCCTTCCTCTCGTCTCACCCTCAGGTTTGGACACTCCCGTGGAGCTGAAGCTGAAGCTGATCCCGATGCTGCAGCACATGCATCATGACGCCAGCTTGGCCTCCAGCAGCAGAGAGCTCCTGCAGCACCTGGTCAGCTCCTACCCCTCCACCCCGATGGTCATCGTCACCCTGCACACCTTCACCCAACTGGCTGCCTCCTCCCTCATCGACATCCCGAAGCAGGTAATACCACGACAGGGCTGAACCGCGCTGTTACTGGTTAGCACTGGTTAGCACTGGTTAATAATATGCACATAATGTTTTATCCACAAGACTTTATGTCAAAGTTTTGCTTGTTTTCATTATTAATTGTGCATGAAGTTGAGATATTTATCTTTATTTATTTGTGTTTTTTATTGTTGTTTTAAAATTGAAATATAACCTGTGTGCCTTGATAAATTAAGTGGTTAAATGATAAAGAATGTGGTTAAATTTGCTCCTGGTAAATATAAAAATAGGTCATTAAAAATAGGTCATTTAAAATGTCAATAATAATCAGTATCAAATTGTCAGCTGTATTGATCAGCCCTATATGTCACATTTGGTTGTTGATGATTTAGCTCTGTTGCGATTGGTCAGATTCACACTTGTGTCTCTTTTTAAAAATCGAAATGATTGACTCTTTATCTAATTCCTCCTGCGTACAGTTGCAGCTCCTCCTTCAGTACCTGAAAGACGACCCAAGAAAAGCCGTGAAGAGACTCGCAATTAATGACCTGAAGCTTCTGGCTAAAAAGGCTCCTCACCTCTGGATCAGAGAAAACACTCAGGTGGAGTTTCAGATGCTGACAGCTGCACTTTATTGTTGTCATGGTGTTGATTTTCTGAAAGTAATCTGTTGTGTTTGATCTCTGCAGACTCTGTGTGAATGTGCATTGAGCAGCCCTTACAACAGTTTGAAGCTGGGGATGTTGGCTGTCCTCTCCACCCTCTCTGAAACTATTGCCATCAAGCAGTACTTCAATAATTTGACAGGTTGTGATTTTCACTTTTTAAATATAACAATAATGTTCTTCTCACACTGTGTCTTTGTTAGGGCACTTTCACAACCCAAGTCTGTTTAGTTAGTCTGAATCAGAGTGAAATAGACACTTTTGGTTTGTTTTGTATTTAGTGTGATTTGCTTTCACAATGATAATGTTAGCAGGATTCAACAAAGCAACATGGAGCCGAATGCACCATGAAATATTGCTCTCAAAGCTTTTTTTACCTTGATTCTGCACACAAATCTTTTCTCCTCCAGTTGATCTCAGATGATTTTATAAACGTTTTTGTGGACTTTATTCAGTCCTCTCCCAATCATCTCACAAAATACCCACAATCCAATGTGTTTCTAACATTATCTTGAACCATGGGCTCTAAAAACCATGCGTTAATCTGTTGGACTGTTGTAGGAAAAATTTCTCATGATATCTTTGGGGGCTTTTTAGTTTTAACAGTACTTCTGTGCATAATTTGGAGTTTCCCTCCATATATAAAATGTATTGCCATCTATGATACAGAATAATTAGTCTGATCACAAGCTTGAGATTTTTTAATTGGTTCCTGTAATTGGGTCGGATTATGTTCACAGTGCAATTGAACCGCACTAAGATTCGTTTGGAACCGGACCGAGATCCCCTTCTGCAGGTGGTCTTGGACCGGTTGTGTTGGTCAACACCAGAGTAAGATTTGGGCGTTCACAAGTGACCGAACTAACCGTAACAAGGATTTAACCGCACCAGAGTTCGATTGAAACTGACTGAACTTTGGGTTGTGTAAGGATGTAAGAATCTGAGCTCAACCAGGCTTTAATTCTGAAGACGACGTCTCAGGACTGATGAGTATCCTCTCAAACATTCTCCTCAGGTGGCTCCTCGGTTCCCCCGCGGCTCACTGACCTGGTTAAACTGGCACAAGAATGCTGTTACCACAGCAACCTGGCAGTTGCTGCTCACGGGGTCATAGTGCTCTCAAACATCGCCATTTCCTGTCCAGAGAAAGGTTAGTTACAGCAAGATATGTCCCGGGGTCAGAGCTCATCAATGGCTTCACCCCGCTGAGGTTTTTCACTGAGCTAATTCCAGTGCATCTCTCCTCCTCAGATATCGTGCAGCTGGAGCAGGACACCGTTCTGGGAGTGGAGTCTCTTCTGATGCTTTGCAGTCAGGACAGCAGCCCCAGCGCACAGGCCACACTCAAAGTAAGACGACTTTATAACCACAAGGCAGAAAGCTCAAACCTCATTTGCTACCAGTCCACATGTGTTCTCATATAGAAAACTGTCACGTCCCGTAAGCCGGCGTCACATTCCTGGTCAGACTTGCAGTCTTGCTTATAATAACAATAATAACTTTCTTTTTATAGCACCTTTCTAAAAACAACAGCTTACAAAGTGCTAAGACAGACAGCAGTTAATCACAAAGGAGGTGATATGTGCAGATATGTGATTCTTTGCAATATCCTTGAAAACTGTAAATCAGCTGTGTCTGTGTCAACCCCAGACCGCCCTCACCTCGTTGGTCAAACTGCTGAAAAGTCGCCCTCACCTCAGCCAGTCGGCGGTGGACTTCCTGCTCGGCCAGCTCCACCTATCCTGCGACTCCTCTCGCGTGCTGATGTGCCACGCTCTGGCAGCCATCGCCACCCACCTGCCGGTGTTGGGCGACGGCATGCTGGGAGATCTGGTGGACCTCTACAGAGTGGCCAGTCACTCCTCCACTGACAAGCAGCAAGAGCTTCTGGTGAGAGACTGAGCATGAGTCACACTTCAGCTGCTGCTCAGACAGCAAATTAAAGCTTCAAAAGACTCACGACACACATGTAGCTTTTATGTTTCATTAAGCACAAAAATTGGTTAATTTTTTAGCTGGTGCATTACTGCTAACACACAGTAATGTTAGAATAGCTTTCATTGCATTCACCTTTTAAATCCTTTCTCTGTGCTCTTCTTTTATTGCCCTCTCTGTGTCTGATTTTGGATTTTGACACTCGCCCCCACCCCTCTGTGATTGCTGCAGGTTTCCTTGGCTACAGTGATTTTTGTTGCGAGCCAGTCGTCTCTTTCAGCCGAAGTGAAGACAGTCATCAAACAGCAGCTGGAGAATGTTGCTAACGGCTGGACGGTGTACCGCATCGCACGACAGGCCTCACGCATGGTAACCTCATCCGTTTTTACATAAGCAGATAACTGTTTGATAAGAGTGCTGAAGCGGAAACACTACAGATGAATAGGGTTATTTAAATGTATAGATATCACCATGAAACTCCCCCAGTTTTTATATTTATATTAAAACATTATTTTTTTGCATTACAAGTTTTCTGAAATGTTATATTTAGATAGCCAAATCAGGTGTGAACTCAGAACATTGGATGAAGCAAATTTCAAAGTGATTATTTTATTATTTTGCCATGTTAGACTCAAAGTTTTGGGATAAGATTTTTTTATTCTTTGTTTGTTTTTCCCTTTTCACCATCCACACGTGTATTTCAGCAAATCCTTTTGAATTTCATCTGTTTTGTATGTTAAAAATGATGAAGATCCGCCAAAACATGCAGACATTGCATCCTTAAAGGTATATACACGCAAATGTTGCATTGGTTGTTTACATGTAAAATAAACAAGTATTATGAATTAGACTATATATTGGACTGTATAGGATATTATAGGATAATAAGCCATGAGCTTTACCCTATTCCTTTTGTAGGTTTTTAATTGGGTAAAAAATGTGCTTTTTTAGATGTACACTAAATATAATTAGAAATAAAAATCATTCATTAATTCATTCAAATGGGTAGGTTGGTGTCAAAAGAGCTAAAGTCCTGCCGCTGAACCATGATGAGATGTTTCATTCATCTGCAGGGCTGCCACCAGTTCTCCAGCGAGCTGTACCAGTGTCTGCGGACCCGCGTGGCGTCGGAGCACTTCTACTTCTGGCTGAACAGCCTGAAGGAGTTTTCGCAGGCGGAGCAGTGCCTGAGTCACGTGGAGGACGGAGACTACAGTGGAGCCATGAGCGCCATCGCCGAGGCCCTGCGCTCCTATCAAAAGGGCATCGCTTCCCTCACAGTCAGTCATCTTTCAGGCGTCTGCTTGTCAGAAAACATTAATCCTTGTCTTATTCCACCAATGACAGATGACTAAAGGGGACGTTGGGATTTTTTAAAGTGGGGTTGTTTGAGTCCATAGGCAGGAATTGAATTCACTGACTATGGATAAATTTCACACTTCAAAAAATCCAAACTGTCCCTTTAAAGCAGCTGTACTCAGTCTGGAGAGCCCCGATTACACAGAGTCTTAATTGTTAATGGATTAAGTCGATTGTATCTCGTTAGGTCAATGTTAAAGAGACCTGTGTCATTATTTCGCTGCAGTGTTTATGTGCAGGTATCTGATTAATCCCTGCCTGCAGGCTGCCAGCACGCCTCTGAGCCCGCTCACATTCCAGTGTGAGTTCATCAAGCTGCGGATCGACACCCTGCAGGCTCTGTCGCAGCTCGTCTGTACCTGCAACAGCCTGAAAACCAGCCCGCCGCCCGCCATCGCCACCACCATCGCCCTCACCTCGGGCAACGACCTGCAGCGGTGCGGCCGCATCGCCATGCAGGTAAAACACTTTTTTACTGTACAATGTGTCCTTTTATCCAAGGCTACGGGATAAGGCTGTGGGATTATTAGAATTTTATTTACAACTCTGGCTTCCAAAATAAGATAATAGAGGTAAAACAATAAGTGTGCTGCATCCCTGTTCAGAGTGATGCTCTCTTTGGACAATGTTTAATACAGTTCACCAAAATTCAGATTTAGGTTTTTTTTTTCAGTAGGTTGTGGCAGTGCACTACAACATATTTGATCTGCCTTATTTTCTGGCTAATTTATTAATAATTTATTTTTATATTTGTTTAGTAGTTTTCAGTAGGCTGTAACAGTGATAACATGAAATTATATTTTTTTGACAATTTTATTTTTATATTTATTTAAATGTTTATACAGTATTTACTTTTTGTCTTATTCATTTATCTAAATTTTTTTCTTTTTTTCTTCTTTGTTTTTTAGTTGAATTGTATTTTAAAGTTCAAGAAAATCCACTGTAAAAAAACTTTTTTTTTCTTTTAAGGTTAGAAATATAATAATAATAAAATACATGATGTTTCCAAATTCAATGATAATCATGTGAAATAATCATCACAATATTATATATCAAAATAATGGTGATTATGATTTTTGCCATAATCTAACTTAAGGAACCAAACTCACCAAATTGCTCGATGGCATCAATCTGTGACTTGTCAGAGGATGTTTTGACCCATATTAATAATCAGAACTTTATCATAATGTGAGGAAATGAGATGCCACCAGTGCAGTTAATAATTAATCACTGCGTTCTTCCTTCTTTCTCCCAGATGAAGGTTTGCATGGACGACTTCAGGAGTCTCGCGGCGCGCTACGCCGACCTGCACCAGTCGTCGTTTGACGCCGATTACGCCACCCTGCGCAACGTGGAACTGTATCCTCCAACATCCCTCAGTCACATCACCCTGATTGTTTTATCCTCTGTGATGCTTTCTTCATTTAATGTCATTTCTCTTTAACTGTTAACTGCTCAGACAACAACAGAGCTGTTTGCTCGTGTCCCACGTGATCGAAGCGCTGATACTGGACCCACAGGCAGCCAGGTGAGA
>CAFUXE010003110.1:131572-154852 GCA_903364295.1 Serranus cabrilla | reverse complement strand
TTTGTTATTGTTTTGCAGCATACAGGTTGTCTCTGTGATGCTGTCATAGCTTTGCTCAAAGTCCCGCTGTCCTTCCAGAGGTATTTCTTCCAAAAGCTCCAGTCAACAAGCATTAAGGTACAGAAACTCATTTTTATCATCACTTCAATTAGAAAAGAAGAGAGAAATGTTCCCAGTTCACAATTACAGATGCTAAGAATAATTTGTTTTTTTTATTTATTAAATGAATAAAGTACACTTTTAAGTATCTATAGTATATAATAGATTTTTATATCCTCGGGACAATATTAGTGTACAGGATGCCGTTAATTGTTAACAATAACTTCACAGACAAAGGGAAGAATGGAGAAACCACACCCTCATAACTATGATTCATTTATTTCCGCTTACAGATCGACCTTTTGGTGAACCTTCTCCTAAAGTGTTTCAGCGAGCAGCACAGTTGCAGCTTTATACGACAGTCTTTCTTTAGCTGACTCTCTTTCCTTTCTTTTTTTATTACTCCAGCTCGCCCTCTCTCCTTCCCCACGAACACCGAGTGAGCCGATCCCGGTGCAGAGCAGCCAGCAGCTGACTCTGAAGGTGGAGGGGGTGGTGCAGCACGGCTCCACGCCGGGTCTCTTCAGGAAAATCCAGTCTGTCTGTCTCAATGTTACATCAGTCCTCCAGAGCAAGACAGGACCTGACTACAAGGTATCTGGTGTTTTCCTTCATCTCTGATAGAGTGATTGAAATAATAGCATTGTGAAATCCATTCTCCTGGGTCTTTACTAAACAGTATTTCACTCTTTTTTCTCCATTAATTGAAGCATATATCTGATGTTAACACTCTGCAGTATAACACAGCTATATTGTCATTCAAATCATTAAAAAAAGCACCAAATGCAAGTTGAATTTCTTTGATATCTGGATTTACAAAAACTCAAATAAAATTGAATCAATATAGGAGGAAAAAGGGCTCCACTTGCTATACTACTATATTTTTTTTTAACCTCCACATACAACATTTCTCCTCCTCTTCTCTCGGCTCTGTGTGAACAGCCTGCTGTTTATTTAACAGAATATTTCTCATTTCTCATGTGACAGTTGGTCTCAGCAGAGTTAATCATGGCTTCTCAGCTGCTCTAGGGAGCATAGAATTTAACATTTTTTTACAGGATCTAGTTTGGGCAAACGGTTCATTTTTGGCCAAATTTTAAAGAAGACGAGGAATATTTTAAGCTAAGATTTGCCCAGATGTGCTCATCACACAGTATGCATTCAAGGACCATCGGAAATATGGAAATCCAATGATAATTTCTGTTGTTACAGTTTCTGGCTTTGATCAATGGTTCATTTATTCATTTATTTAAAAAAAACCTGACTTTCAAGCTGTCCAAGCATATACAGTCACAGCTTCATACTGTAGTAATGCACAGCTCACAAAGTTCTGTTGATGATAACAGTCCAATATTTCCTGCTTCGTCTTTTAGATGCCACTCGACACTAAAACCAATGAGATCGAGCAGCGGGTGGAGCCCCACAACGACTACTTCAGCACCCAGTTCCTGCTGAATTTCTCCATCCTGGGCACTCACACCGTCACCGTGGAGGCCTCTGTGGTGGACGAGAGCGGCATCGAGTGGAAGACCGGGCCCAAGACTACGGTGTCTGTGAAATCCCTGGAGGATCCGTACTCCCAGCAGCTCCGTCACCAGCAGCAGCAGCAGCAGCAGCAGCAGCAGCAGGGTGGAGCTCAGCCCGCTCCTCAGAGGAGTGCTTACGCTCGCTTCTAAGGCAACATCCTCCCAGTGCTGTTAGCTTGTGTACTTGACCTGCTTTGTCTTGTAGAAACTTAATATGTACATATTTTTTTCAGTGATTAAAAGATTTAATTTTACATGCGTATGTTGTGTGTAATCTCTCCAGGTGTAGGTACAGGACACAGCATTGGTCTTAAATATAATCTCATGATGAAGATTTTCAGCATAAAGGTCAGCCACCAGGGGAGAAAAATAGGGAAAATTGTTTTTAATTCCCTGAACATATTCTTAGTCTAATAGTATTTCATGCATGCAGTAATCTCCAGGACAATTTAGTATTGAAAGTCCTTGGATTTACCGTGTCATCAACTCTGTAGAAGTGTAATAACATAAAGAGCCATCAGGGGGCAGAACAAAGTCATTTAATGGACATCATTGACTGTAAAGCACTGAAAATCTCTCTCATGTCACTTCCAGACTTCTCTGAATCACATGTTATAATTTCACCATTTAGGCTTTTGGATTATATTATTTTATTTGTTAATTCCTGCAATGTAGCATTCCATATCACCCTACTGAGTAAGAATTTTACGCTTGTCGTGCTATTATGACAAACATTTATTAGCTTTAGCTCTAAATTATCTGAAATACAACCTAAAATGACAAAATAATATAGCAAACTGATAGTTTCTAGTTAAAATTATAATAAATAAATCGATTTTAACGGTGAACTCACGCACCCACGCTGGTGATGTAATGTGAAAATAACTCGCTGCTGCCGGGAACGAGTCCACGATGATCTAAGATGAAGTCATTAGAATTAGTCACTAATTTAGAAAAGGGTTTCTTTTTATTTTTTGTTCCTATAGACGGGGAAACCATCAGCACTTGACATCAGAGAGTCTGCGCACTTAACGGCTACAAGCTGGCGTCAGTTCGGTGAACGCACCAGCGTCAAGTGACGAAGAGTAAAAACACAGGTTCCGCCCCTGGTTTTCAAAATAAGACTTTAATAAACGTACAGTGGGATTTATTCCACATAAAAAAGGAAATCCCTTTCAAAATCGTATCTTATTGAATGTAAGTAGAAGCAGATTCAGAAAATAGTTAAAAATCAGTATTTAAGTCAAAAATACATTTGTTCTCTTTCTTAAAAAACTGAAAAGTTACAAATTACGTTATTATGAAACCCCATAGGTAAATGTTGTGGTGTGTCAGATTGTCTTTGATTTGTTAAAAATATTTTAATCAATTACTAATGTTTCAGTAGTTGAAGGATTTCTTAATGTTGAAATGTCAGAAATGTATTAAAATATATTTTTTTTGCATCATGGCTGCACATATGCAACTTTTTAAAAAAAAAAATCTTGCAACATTTATAAGCTCTCATTGAAATTATTCCTTTTCTTGAGTGTACACTCTATTTCCTTGTATTGTATTGTGTTATATTGTTATATACTGTTCATCTTTATTTATACACTTTTTATCCATTAATTTCCCTGTTTATATCTGACAATATTGAATATTACAGATTATTATTTAAAAATATATATTTTCAAGACATCAAGGTCATCAACATACGAAAGCAGGGTTTTTCCTTTAATTTATAGGAATTTAACAAGCAACCTAATCCCCCTAATTAATTAGCCTAATAAAATAATAAAAACAATGATGATTGATTTGTATTCTATTCATTTGTATTCTATTGTTGTGTGTATTAAAGTATTTTTCTTACTAGTATTTTTTTTTATTCTTACCAGTATATAGTATATCTACCTTGCAATTTTTGTACATGGCATCTCTAAATATTTTTTCATTTTCTATTGCATCTGTGAGTCTACAATGACAATAAAGATATCTTATCTCATTCTAACTGTATGTGGAAACGCCGCTTTTATTTTGAAGCTAAAGGAGACCTGCTTCCGGTCTTGCTCTTTTGATCTTTTGTGTACATTGACGCTGTGAATCGCGGTCTGGAGAAAGATAACGGGTCCTGCCAGCCTAGAAACAAAAAATCGTCGTTCTTCCTATCTGATGTGCATATGTCGTTTATAGTTTGTGTTTGCGTTTTTGTGACCGGCGGCGCTGATCCGAGGCCCGGCCCGAACCGAACCGCCTCTCGTCCCTGCTCGCTAATGGGCGCTCAGTAGCTAGCTAACTTGACGATGATGATGATGATGATGCATCGGAGGAATTATCCCGGTGTCTCCGACTGAGATGGAGCCAGCAGCGACGCTCAAGTGGAGCTGCTTGCTAGCTAGCTAGCGAGCTAACGGTGCCCGCCCGGGGTTCAGCTTCAGAGTGCCCGAGCAGCCCTGGATAACGTCAGCTAAATGGGTGCAGTTTTACCGCACACGATTTGTTGTTTAACGCTATCAGACATTTCCACCCCTGTCCCCAGATTTGAGAGAGAGGAGGCTGGCCATGTCAACTAGCAGAAGATGCTAACTTAACCGTTTATGGTTAGCTACACGTGACACAGTTTTATCTCGCTCCAACAATTAGCTACATCTCTGGCCGTCCTTGGATGCTTCAGCGACATTAATTGGGTGAGTAACACGAGACTTTGACTGAATTACAGGGTCGGGCTATGTTCTGGAGGAGACACGGATATTGCGCTTTGCAGCAGCCTCCAGACATCCGAGTTTGGTGTTGTCTCGCAAAATACCTCAACAGTCAACCTCCATAACCACCTTTTTTGTGCGTGGTTTGTGTATTTGAACCCCCTGGTTGACATATTTCTGAACATCTGCTCCCTTTATGCTAACTCAGCTCCCTGCTAGCTAGCATGTCATGAAGTGCTAGACCACGTCCCCTGCGACTGGTCCTTTTATGGTCCTGTCTTTGCATGCATTACTGTAAAGGCTAGGCAGCTAGCTAACAGGCGGGCACGTAAAAACAAATGGGCACAGTACAGAATAAATCCCATTGAATAATTATCAGACAAGATAGCGTCCACTTAAGCGTGTGTTACATGTCAATTCCGTGAAATAGCCTCACCCTCAACCGGTTAGAGGCAGACTCACTCCTGTGGGTTTCCTGAGTGTAACATTTGCGGATTTGTGTCCTGTTAGGAGCACATCCGTTTGTTTACAGTAAGGATAAGGTTGTGTACTCACAAGAGTCGCCTTGTCTTTCGTCATACAAGGGCCGGGATGCTATAACTGCTGCTGTGTCTCTGTTGCAGACGGTGTGTATCAGGATGGCACAGCTCTTGGACGGGGCCGGCAAACTGGGCTGGGTTCTGCTCAAGGCTGTGATCCGTTTTGTGTTTATGTTCTTCAACAACTGTGTAGCCATCCCATCCTACTGCTTATACCTGCTGCTCCTGCAGCCGCTGAGAATATGGGACAGCTCCACTTTCTGGCACATCGAAGGAGTCATGTTCAAATGGTTGCTGGCCATGGTGTCTTCATGGGGCTGGATCGCAGGTTATACAGGTAAGATAATTCATGATTCATACACATAATCGCTGTTTTCATGTGCTGCCTTGCATGCACAGACATTTTTGCATGCAGGTCTCAATGATAAAAGCTGACTGAACAAGATTGCGTTGAAGCAAGTAAAGTTTTTGTGCTTTGTGTGTTTACTTCAGTCACAGAGAATAAGCATCTGTTTCCTTAACAAATATGTCTGAAAAGCCCAGAAGTTTGTTTGAACATTATTTACTGCTGTTCACAAAAGACTCTTCTCAACATCTGGATGATAAAATTGGTCTGTTTTCGACACAATTAAAAAGTTACAAGGCTGATTGTTAATTCAAACAAAGATGGTAACTATAAAATAAGATGTTTTTGCTTAAATTATACAACATGAATCAAAATTGAAGCATTTTAGTCTTGGCTATATGTCATATATTGATGCTACATGATACTATTTTTTTTATATATATTCATGCTACATCACATGCTTATATTTTTCTAGTTGAGCAAAAACAAAGCATTTCTATTTGTGCGTGCATCCAGATGGTTTACTGAGTCTTTAGAAGAGTTTTTATTTATCTTCAGGAAAGCAGGAAGTTTTGTCAAACAACAGTCTGGGCTTTTTCAAACATCCCCGGATATTTTTCTCAGAAACAGACGCTTACCTCAGTGACTCCACTGTAAATACAAGAGAGGCACAACACAGAACTCTGTGAAATGTGTAGTTCCTATCCCACTGCCCTCTATACAGTCACACAGTGTTTTCTCCTGAATTAAAAATAAGTCGGAAACAGAGTTAAGGACAAATGCTTGATTGGAATTAAGACTGTTGAAGAAAAATGGATAAAATGCTTCTCTTCATTGTGAATCTTGAGTGTCGCAGCTGCTCTGTGCTTCACTTTCAATAGAACATTTCCATATAATCAAGATGACTCGCTTCTTTAATGGCTGTTCAGTGGAGACGCACTCATCTTCAAATGCATAGTTTAGACTCTTACTGTATGAATAGTTACATATGATCACATTTGTACTCTTGGTGTGTCTGGGACTTTGAAGCATTCAGTGATACAGATCTGAAACTATTATACTACTACATCTGTTTTGGTCATTTGTTATAGTTCCAGTTGATTTTCAAGAAAGAATACCAACATTTACAAGTTCCAGCTCCTCAGTTTTGAGGCTTTTTTTTAGGGCTGCGACTTTTGTTTGCAATGGATTGTTTTAATGATCCATTAATCTGCTGATTAGTTTCTTCATTTATTTGTTTGCTCTATAAAATGTCAGAAAATACTTTTAAAATGCCCATCACAGTTTCTGAAAGTCCAAGATGATGTGTTGTTTTGTCAGTCCAAAACTCAAATATATTCAGTCTAATGTCTCATCAGTGAAAAGCAGGAAATCTCGAGGTTGAAAACAGCATTTTCTACCATCTTTGAATGAAAAATACTTCAACAAGTAATCGATTATCAATATAGTTTGGGCTTATTTTTCCTGTTGAAGTTGCAGCTCTACTTTTCTTTGTCACAGTGAATTAATGTCCTTTTGGTTTTGGATTTTTGGGCAAACCAAACAAAACATTTCTCAAATTGGACGTTTTACACAATTTTAAAGGCTTGACAAGTTGTCGACGGGTTGATCGATAATGAAATTATTGTGGCTTTAAGCAGTGAGCACGCAGAATTGCTATATGTTGATAATTGTACAGATAAAGTACTATAAACATGCGTATGGTAGAAGAACAGCCGGAGCGTTTGCTGGCTCCTCTCAGCTGGCTGGTTGGATATCTTGGAGTGATTCAGGCAGTCGGTGGTGTTTGGTTGCACAGAGCTGCGAGCAAAATGCTTACAAATTGCTAAGTGGTGAACATGGGGAGCAACAAGACGCACTGATTAATAATGCAAAGCGCTGAGCCTATAGAACACCTGGTCTTGCGTCGAGTAATGTGTGTTACAGACCGTGATTGACAGCGTTTGGAAGCGAGGTACCATACGGGCGTATCATGCCAACGGTGACTCCAGTTTAATTTAGACTGTCAGACATAACATGCACTCTAATGTTCAGTCTGGCACTTGTTCTATCTATTTTAACTGTGTTTGTGAAGCTTTCCCATATGTGCTCCTCATTCTGACACGAGCCCGGTTTGACCTGTGAAGGCTGAACAGCCTTATTTAAATCGATGAATTTGTGCAGCTGATTAGTCATTTTTTAAATTCCTTTCTTCATGCTGAATGACTTTTTTCCCCTAAGAAACTTAGGAGCACATCTCTGGTACAAAAAAAAATTTAAAGTGGTGTTTTTGGGCGATTCTGTGAGGAGAAACTCAGTTCTGCAGATCTGTTGATCAACTCATCGATTAGTTGAATAAACTTTGTGTTAGTCGATTGAAAACTTCTTTGTTCAAGAACAGCCTGACAGAAACAATAACTACACTCACCGGCCACTTTATGAGCTGGCAAGGTGTACCAGTAAAGTGGTCGGGGTGGTGTTCTGCTGCTTCAAGGTTGGACGTGTTGTGTGTTCTCGTATGACCTCTGGTAACTATAAGGCATTTTGGCTCACTGGATATTTTCTCTTTTTTGGATTATTCTCTGTAAACCATAGAGATGGTTGTTAGATCAGCAGTTTGTGAAATACTCAGACCAACACATTAAAAGTCACGTAAATCATCTTTCTTCCTCATTCTGATGCTCAGTTTGTCTTCACCATGTCTACATGTCCAAATGCATTGAGTTGCAGCCATGTGATTGGCTGATTACATATCTATATTAATAAGTAGTTGAACAGATGTACTTAATGAAGTGGCTGCTGAGTGAATAATCCCAACTATAACGCATCCTGACTGACAAATGATAACATATAAAGTTGTTCAGCACCTCAGAGGTGAGCAGAGCAGAGAGGGAGACGCTGCTGATTCCAACAAGTACATTTTTATCACATTTTATTTATTATTACATAGAGTCTGAATGTGACGCCTCGTTAATTCAGATGGATTTTGTTGGGCTGTCAGTTTCTATCACTCATTAAACCGCTCTGAGAGCATTCCCCATGATTCACAGTGTTTGTTGTCATTCACTAGAGTTACAAAAAAACATTTTACTTAATTTTTATTCACCTTTCATGAACAATGTATACATTTTCATGACATTATTTTGTCTTAACATTACAACAGTATATACTGTATACACAGGCATGCACATACTTACATAATACCATATCAATACACGTAAATAGTCATTTTCCACTACAGTAGTGGAAGTAGGGATGGAAAGATTTTCAAAAACTATTTAGTTAGAGTTATGGTTCTTGGTGTGGCAGCTCTTTTCACTGTTATCACTATGAGGCATGATGACTTTAATCAAACTGTCATCATTTTATTTGTTATTTGGCACATGTGGGTCAGCTCAGGCTGCCGTCAGATATCGCACAGTGCAGAATGATGAAGGATATAAACAGCGTTAGGTAAACTGTTTCAGCAGAGGGTTCAGCATTAAAGGGCAGGCGTCTGAGAGCACGTGAGCGTCCGTGTCGCTGTGACCCACATTCAAGGACACTTTGACCAGGATGGTTCGATGGCGCCCGTTACCTTTCCCTCACAAAGCAGCCCTGTGCGACCGCCACTTCCCTGCACTGTGGATGACCTCTGAATCTGGGGAGCGCGCACCATTTCGATGCTCCAGGTTTTTGTTCAAGGTCGCAGTTTGTCTGTCACACAGACGGAGCCTGTGCTTTCACAATCTTTCCAAGTAACATCTGCAAATTCTGTCAGTGTTTAAAGGCTGCAGCGAAGTGTTTTGTCTATAAAATGTCAGGAAAAAGTGAGAAATGTTTCTCAAATCCAAGGGGATGTTTTTAAATGTCTAACTTTGGTCATTCCATTCAGTTTATTATGATATTAAAGAGAGAACAGCATATTGAATAGGCTGAAAACAGCATTTTACGCCAATTTTTTCCTAAAATTTTTTAGTTTATTAGGAGATATGCCGGAAAAAATGGATGAATGAATGGATTTTATATTGCTATTGTGATGTGACACTAGATATTATCATAATATGGCATGTATTGTTTTTCCCCCAGTTTAAAGGCTGCATTCTTGTAAAATTATTTACATTTGTTTAAAGTATTGGACTGCTCTTTTTTTTCTTTAAGATATTTTTTAAAAGCACAAATTGTCAGTATAATCGCATCATTGATATTAATTCATATTAAAGCATTTGGACCAAATTTTATGATATTTAATTTTCTCTATATCACCCAGCTCTATTATTAATCAACCATCAAAATCTGTTGATTGACTAAACAATTAGTCGAATAATCGTTGCAGTTTGAATTTCAGTGGATTCTCTTTCCTGCCTGTTTGTAGCATGAAGATGTTTTAGTTGTACTTCCAGGTGGAGAATACATTTTTTTCTCTTGCTGTTTGGTTCAGCCTGCACTCGCACATTTCCGAAATGCTAAATGTGTGTCAGGGAAACGGGGATGCTCACTCACAGCTTGACACGCTGCAGTCTGGAAGCTGAGCTTTGGTTAACATCAGAGATGGAGGATGTTGCATCACCTCCACAGGAGGAGCTGCACAATGGTGCTTTGTAGATGCCACACAATCATGTTATCGGCACCAGATAGAGACACCTACTGTATATTCTTTATGACTGGGACAAAGAGACACGATGATGATGGCTTTATAGAGTGACGCACATCGCTTAGAAGTGAAATCTAAAGCTTCTCATAGAGGCTTAGTTTGAATCATTAAGTGAAGGGTGAAGGTGAGCGTATCTATGGTAGTGTGATGTGTGTATCATTAACGATTCCTCGAACTCTTTAACTTGAAACTCCAGTAAGAGCTGAGCTCTGCATGCCTACAGCAGGTCTGATGAATGTTTTCTGCCTAATTAAATACACAGGGGTGTGTGTACAGTTTTCTTTTTTTAAAAGTAGCACCAAAGAGACAAGATCACACATTTCGTTTGGTGTTGGTTTTCTTGGTATGATATCAAAGTCAGGCTGCAGTCTTCGACCACAGGAAAGATTTTGAGAAGCAATTAAGCGCGTATAGCTTCAGACAGATATCCTCCCCGTTGTTCTCTGAGAAATTTAATTATGACAACTGCTGGAGTTCAGCTCCGCTCCACCCAGTGATATGTGTTTAATCATTCATCCATAACTAAAACAACCGAGCTTCATCCCATTGAAACGGCATCCATTTTTATTAAAAAACAGCCTCACCCCGGCTGAGCTAATAATGCTATCAGTAGCTTGAGTCTTTCAAGGGTGTAATGAACCCCTTCCCTCTGTGTTTTAATTTATTACACAGAGTAATGGCGTTAGAGGGCTCATCAGTAAGGAACGCCCCGGGCAAGTGAAACGCTACATCAGGCTAGTCAGTCCAGCAGCTAAAAAACTAGCTAAGGAGTAAGTGATCCTGCGTCTTTCTCATCTCTGCTGAGGTTGCACATAGGGTTCACATTTGAACTGGAATTCTGTACTTTACTCTCACTGTAATAACAACTGGAATTTCACCCTGCCTTCACCAGGGCGTAGTGTGCTGCATGAGAAGACCTCTGTGTGTCTCAGAGGAGACCGCTTTCATCTCGCAATAATTTTGTATTGCATGGTATTGTAGCGAGCATTGTTTGTGTGGAGCTTTGAAAAGTGTAACCAGACTTGAGGTTCGCTTAAGGAGCAGGAGGGAACAGAGACATTAGCATGAGCATAAATGTGGTTGATAACTGTCCCAATGGTTCTTGTTTCCAATCGTTTGGCTAACGTGCTGTGAAAAACCATTACTGTCTCAACCAGATGCTCTCAGATACTGAAGTTAGGTACCGATTGATTTAACGTGAAGCGTCAAACTCTGTAGTACCGATGTAATTCGGTCGATACCCTTAAAAAGTACTTAAAGAGTTCGGTACCTGACTCTAGTTGCACATTTGCGATAGCGAAAATGGTGATTGGTTAAGTGAAATTTTTTGAGCTGAAGCGCAAGCCAGCATTTCAAATCTCCAGGAAATGTATAATAATAATAGTATCTTGGATTTATATAGCGCCTTTCACAAAACCTAAGGATGCTTTACACAGGAGTTCAGCTGTTTTTTCCCAAAAGTTTCTGAAAAAGGTTGCTTCTGTGCCCTAACCAAAGCCAAAAGCATCTTGCTAACATGGTTGCATTGTTGTTATTTGATAACCGCCAACAAATAAAACTCATTGTCCAGGGACAAGTAAAAGTTCCTCTCACAGGAGAGAAAAATGAACCCTGAGCCCTGTAGCTAACGCCAGGTACCTGCATGTGATTATTGAGGCTGCATCCAAAGAGCATTAAGCTCTGCTGCTGTAACATGCAAACCCCTGACCGTGAACATACTCCCTGGATGTTGTTTTTGTGTCCTGCTGATGCTCCCTCTTCCAGTCAGCGGCACATTTTGAGGACAACACAGATGCACTGTGTCGGTGGTGCAACAAATTATGGTAATTACGATTCGTTAGCCCACTTTGCAGGATTAATCTCGATCATCTAAAAACTGCATTTAAGAGAAGTGTCAGCTTGGTGCGTCAAGAATGAATCATCCTGGGGGGGAAAAATGTCAGACAGTTATACAAGTTACCTCAGAAAGCCACACAGGTACAAACATTTCACAGCAGACAGCGTTATTTAGTGGCTTTACTTTGATGTGTTGTCTTGTTTTTTTGCCATTTGACCTGACCCCCTTTTTCGCTGTTGTTGACAAAAGCATGCACGAGGCCTGATCACAGTCACACACACAACAGTGGACACAAACAGGTGCACTAAAGCCAGCAGGATTAAGGCTTCGTTGGTTGTTCCATGAGTGGGTGGTCTGCTGGGTCTGTGCAGAGATCAAAGATGATGACTGTAACATTGCAGACGTCCCACATTGTTTCCCCCCATTTTCAATTCTGTATGCTGGTCTTTGATCATATGTGATGTTTACATGAAACGCAGAGTTACCTGGTGACTCATGTCCCTGCACATGAATACCCCAAAGCATTATCCAGACGTATGATCCTTGTCTGCTTTCCACACAGTCTTTGACCCCTCAGTCCCCTTCTGTCTCCGAAGCCTGAACTACATGTAGCTGCAACGATTAGTCAGCTAATTAGCTTAAATTAATCTGCAACTGTTTGGATAATCAGCTAATATTAACACAATAACAACAACAGCTCTTTATTTTTAGTTATAAAAGGTAAATCAGATGTTTTAGGGATTTATGGATACTGTTTGGATCATTATATTTTGATGGACATTTTTTAATCTAATTAGTAGTCTACCCACATGGTTGGATCTTCCTATACAACTGAAAAAATGTATAAATTTTTAAATCAACATCTACATTCTCTCGCTTTTCTAAAGTGATGTTTCCCTTATCTTTATGACACTGAAATTTGCCACTTGGACTCAAAGATTAACCGATTTTGGAGGTCAAAGGTCACGTGAACTCACTAAAATGTTTTTGGCCATAACTCAAGAATTAATTACACACAAATGACTCATAGGCTAGAATGGACTGAGGACACTTTTACATCCAAAAGGTCAAAGGTGAATTTCACTGTAAAATCATAATTTTCTGCAAAATAAAACAAAACACTTTTCTGGCCATTTTTCAACACCATAACTCAGGAACAGAAGGGTTGACTGGGACCATATTTCACATGTGGACAGATACTGAATTGGAGACACTAATCTTGGGTGTCCACCTTGAAACTGGTGTGTAGTTCATCCGTGGATACATATGAGTCTGGACAGATATGGATGGAAACTGGCCGGTTGGTGAAGACTTACAACAGCATAGTGGAAAAACGAGTTATTGGGAAGCACCTTCTTAATTTTGTTTTTTAATTATTCACTCTCTTGCTTACATACTTTTGTAGATGGTCTCAGAAGATTTTTGAGTATTTTTTTCAAAGCAGAAATGCAAAAGATTTGCTGGTTCTAGCTTCTAAAATGTGAATATTTGCTGGCTTCTTTCAGTCTTCTGTGATATTAAGCAAATTATGTTTGGATTTGGGACTGCTGATTGGACAAAACAAGTAATGTTTCATGTTGTTTTTCTGAATAACTAGAAGATTCTTCAAAGGCCGCTGAGAATTTCATTTCCAGAAAGATGTTTGAGGTGTTTAGAAGCCTTTTCTCATTCATAACAAACTGGGGCTGCAACTAACGATGAGACACTACTTAAATCATCAGTTAATCTGCCGGTATCTTGATTAATCGGTAAACTGTTTGGTTAATTCAATGTCCAAAAATGTCTGACGTAATTTGTAACAGGTGATGTTTTCGTATATTTTGTTTTAGTCCACAACAAAAAAGCTTGTCACATTTCTGTGTGTGTGCACCACTTGGATTTCAGTGTTCCTGTAAATGTTTTGGTACAAGAATGATCAGATTTCTGATGTGCTAAGCAGGATGTAGGGCTGGAGTAAATTCAATGTGTATCACCTCACTTTGAAGCAATAACAAACCGCTCTCAGTTTGCTGAAGCCTCTGTGCAGCCATCATGCACCCACACAAGTGTTATCAAGCTGATTAGACTTATTCTCTGGACTGCGTGGGTGTGTACAGATCATTCTTGATTGACGTCTCTCTAACCGTCCTGAATTATCTCGGTTGCACCTGTTAGACCGAGACAATTTACAGCTTTATGATTCTTCTCTGTACATAGACCTTGGCTGAACCTACTTTCGATCTTCATCAAACTGTGTTTCCTGTGAACATTTCCTGCATTTTTAAAACTTTTTCTGCACGCCGGCGGGGTCTTTGAGATCGATGCAAACAGCTGCTCTAAAAGCATTAGCTCTGTTGAGAGCTTTTATTTTGGGGAAGGGATGCGTTTGATGTCTTGCTTACAGACTTTGGTAAAAGTTTAATGTGTGCAGTGCATGAAAACACACCATAGGTCAAAATGCACGTGCAGCGTTGTTGTGGAAGAGGCGAAGCAGCATGGGGGTAAAGATAGTGCAGCTCGGGGTCAGTTGAAAGGGTGATAGCATGAATGGGAATTAGCATCACTTTTGTTTTGAAGCCCTGAATCATGTTTGCATAAGTGGAGGCTGGCGTTTCATTCCCCAGGGGGCAGAAACGCTGCAGGATATTGATGTGGATGAACACATTATGTGGTGAATCCATATTTTAATGCTTTTGTGTTGGGATGTAATTGATACAACAATTTGTAGATAAACCGGGTGGGGTCAAATGAGCTTTTAGGTTCTAATGAAGGGAAGAAATTACAGGCAATACATGAGATCCATTTACTCCCATTAAACTAACATGAAGACTACTGGGCCAACACTGTAACCTGGGATGTTAAACCTCAGGCTGCGATCACTGTTTCACCTATTTGGCAAACGTCCCGTCCTGTTGAGCCAGTTTGACTCCATTTATATCACTCAACCCTGTCAAAGATATGGTTTAGACATTTCTCGTTTTATTATCAAATGACTTGCTGACACTATTGCCCCAAGCCTATCCTTCATACAGTCGTGGTTATTACCTGAGCAAAGGTATATACTGAGCGGGAGTGTTTTACAGTTAAAGAGTAAACCTGTCGATGCTCTTTGATCTGCAGGAAGCTAAAAGCAACCTGGCTCCAATCATGGTAACTACTTTTACCCATAGCGAAGTGCTTTAAACGTGCATTATGACTAGTTGCTTAAAGAAGTTTAATTGTATAGACATCTATGAGAAAATATACCTACTTCTCACTTGATTTATAACCTCAGTCAACATTTTCTTAATGCGTTTTTGGTCTCAATTGCTGGTTTCAAGTCCTTCAATACAGCATGATGGTCAATTTGCAAGTAATGGTAGTAATGAAGCAGTGTATGCTTTAGGGTGTGAAGCATCTCCAAGGAGCTTTCATGGTTTTGTCCAGTTTGGATGTTTCATGGTAGAAATTTGACCCTTTCACTGTGTGTTTCCAGTTCCTGAAAGTTTATTATTTTTTTCCCACCATGCTGACTAAACTAGCGCAAGCTGATAAGTTAGCTCTATTGTCTAGTCCAGTGGTGGGCAACCTGCGTCTCCGGAGCCACATATGGCTCTTCAGGGCATCTGCAGAGGCTCCCTGTGGCTGTGACAGAAAAAGAAATTATACGAAATGAAATGGCAGAAAGTAATTTGTATTCTTGAATTGTTAAAATGTGTAGCTTATATACGGCATTAATAAACATTTTTAAGTCTACAGCCCGGCACCATAACCTATACATTTAGTCAACTTCAAGTCTCTAACAGGGCTAGCTTTCGATATTTTATTAATCTAATTTACACTTTATCTCCATTTTAAGACTCAAAATAAGGTTTGTGGCTCCATGTGTTTTCGGCCAATAAAAGCTCTTGACCCCTGGTCTAGACCAAATATAATGACTTCTGGCTCCAAAAAAACCAAGATGGCATCAGCCAAAAATTCAGATTTTTAGGCTTCAAAACTTGAGTTTATAAACCGCTGGGTGACGTCTGGTGTCTCTGTCTACCTCTTATTTATAGTCCATGCTTGTAACTGACGTTATTGCCTTAGTACCAAGAGCTCTAAATCCTGGCTGCCAGTGTTTAAACAATACAGGTAAACATGACTGAGAATTTCTACAATATATACAAACAGAAAGTCTCTCAGCATTATGTTGCTGGTATTAGTTTCCCACTCTGAATCATTGCTTTATTGACCCAGTGACCACAGAGCTTTAACCATTAATGAACATTTCCCCTCACTACTCTGGGCTGCCACACTGGTCTTACATTATCTGGGACTATTTCCTCTCTGGCCACACTTGGCTACAGACAGCCCTGTTTTTAAAGGAGGGGGTGTGATGCCTTGCTGCGTCCCTCTCCTCCTCTAGAGAGGGAGGAAGCAGCGAAGCCACGGCCGGCAAGGTCAGCGGTACACCGTTTAGCTGACCACCGATACCGGATCAGACGGTGTGCCTGCAGCGTGGCTGTCATCCTGCTGCGCTAACTGTGTCATCTCTCAAAGACAATTTCCCTAATGTATTCCATCTGACAGATGACCCATCTCCCTGATATCATTTACGCCAGTCTCCCGCAACAACAGGGACTTCAGCGAGCGTGAAGGCATGCTCCTTTATGAAATGACATTGCCTTCAGGGTACGTACACCCCGCACACCCCTGTCCGGTGTCACAGATGTGTCATTTTTCTACTGGTGTGCTCTCGATTCCTGTTCCCGGGAGAATTGAGCTTATTCTCAGGAGGGCAGGAGGTGAAACAAAGGCCTAAATTGAACATGCCAACAACTTGTCCCATCCATCATTTTTAAAAATCACTTTCTTTCACCTCAAGGAGGGCGAGTTGAAAGGATGTTTGAAGATTCATAAACTTCCCGTGTTGCCAGGCTGCAGCACAGACAGCGTGTCAAAGTGCATCAGAAAAAGAAAAGTGGGATTGATTAACATGTTGTCGCTCGTGTCCTATAGTCAGTGCATGCATCAGATAACATTTGATAACCTCAAAGGTCTATTTTAAGTGCAGCCTCGCCGTGTGTTCTCTAATATCTGCTGATGAACTGTTGGAGTTGTGCATTAGCGTTACATTACTGAGCCTCGTTTTGAATAGACTGAATAGTTAGCAGCAGCAGGCACAGTGGGGTGAATTTCAAGGTGCAATGAGACTAGCTTGCAACCTTTTGTCATTAAAAACTACCTTGTCAGGGGAATGAGTTGGCCTTTTTACTGTGAGTCATGCAGAAATGGTTAATCTGACAGGTTGCTTGACAGGCCTTTCTTCTGGGCTCATGACAGCAGATCTCACATCTCATTCAGGAGTCTACACTTGCATATAATTGCACAGTTTCTAACTTAAAAAGCATGCTGTATTTGGATATCTGCCCACGTGGTGCACCGTACAGTCGACACGATGAACAGATTTTCGCTGTTTTATTTTAAGAAACCTCTCATTTGCTCGAGCAAACGGATCCTCGAATTGTAGGCCTCGCATAACTTGGTAATTGAGAATGTTTTCCGTTCCTGTTGATAATTTTGTTAGAGAGCGGAGCGATCAATAAAAGGCTTCCTTGAAGATGCACTTCAGATGTCACATCTCTTAGCAACAGCCTCAGCTATCTGCTGCTAGCTGATATGGAAAAGCAGAGTCAAATGGCTCAGTCAGTCATATCCAGGAGGGGATGTGTGAGGAAAAACTCACCACACATAAATATGGTTACTGCAGAGAAACACCATGCAACATCACAATAGTATTTTAAGGCCGCATCGCCCACAATAAGGTCTTCACAACAATGCTCCGCAAGCAAGCTATCAAATGTTCTTTGAGCAGCCCAGTTGTGTTGTGCGCTGCACTGATTTACAACGTGTCACTTTATTCTGTGGCACGGCTGCTTCAAATCCATTTTCAGTATGAACCCATCAGGTTCAGCCTGGTACGCCGGCCCACTCCTCACTATACTTTTCACCGCTGATAACAGCTGTGCCAAAAGCCGCCGCTCCCAAAGACAAAAGAAACTGTTGACTCTTTCTTGCAGCTGTCTTTGTGTACTCATAGTTTGCGTAATGACTTTTTCTTCATTTCCCAGAGTGGCCTTTGCGTGACCCCAGAGAGTGTGAATGACTTTGGTACTTTTGTCCTTTTGTGTACAAAGACAGCAGTAATAAGAGCAAGAAAATGTGTTTTGTAGTGAAGAATTCAGTCTATTGGTCAAGATTTCTTTAGTGGTTTAGTTTTTTTTATGTATTATTTTATTTGTAAGATTTAAAGTGGTGCTTTCACTGACTCTAGGTGGAAAGACACAGTTTTATCCAGCCTGACTGATACGGGATGGAATGAAAATAAAACTTTTTAATGTGGATTGTGCACCGATTTTTCACCACTCTGCAACTGTCCCAAGAGAGCTGCTTTCTCAAACACAAAACATCATTAAAAAATAAAAATATTAAGGAAAAATTAACTTGATTATACAAACAGTGTATTACATTGTCAGCCACTTCTAAAAATGATAACTGACAAAATAGAGAATAAATAGGAATTGAAGAATACAAACTTTAATAGCTAACACCATTTCTAAATCAGGAAAAGCAACATTTTCTGCATTATATATTGTGTAAAAAAGTTTTCATAACTACCCATATTGAACAGCATATACAACAATATCAATATGCCTTTGGTGGAGCAATATCAGGTGATAATATCCGTCAACTGATATATCTGTCAGCTCTCGTTTTACAGATCAGTTGATTAAATAAACTCGAAGACTGAATCAACGAGTCCACGGCTCGACCAGTTTGGCAACAAATCTTTGGCCTGTTCTGCCGTTAGTGGCAACCACTTTAAAATAAATAAAGACTAGCGACAGTAAATGAGAATAAAGTAGTAAGCCTTTATTTTCAATTTACAGGAAATCCAAGAAAATATACTCAAGAAAAAAAATACAACAAAACAGTCCATTTAAAATTTTAGATATGGAAAGTGTACAGTTGGTTATGAATCGGTGCATTCAAGATTATAGTAGGATATTAAACCCTACAATAAAGATAAATAAATAAATAAAGCTATTAACAGTTTCTGAAAGGTTAGTCAGGTAATTTACTGGCAGTGTGTAAAAGAGTCGACACGGTGGTGCAGTGGGGAGCACGTTCACCTCACAGCGAGGTTCAAATGTTCTCCTCGTGTCAGCGTGTGTTCTCTACAGACCCTCCTACAGTCCAAACGTTATTCAAATGAGTGACTTTAAATTGCCCGTAGTTGTGAATGAGAGTGTGAATGGTTGTCTGTGATAGACGGGGTGTTCTCTGCCTCTCGCCCAGTGTCACCCTGCGACCCGAGTTTGGATAATGAATGAATGAAAGTGGACAAATTGCTTCGAGGCTGTCAGGTGGGAGAAAAGGAGAAATCAGCTTCTGCTTTGTTTACTTTTTCTCCGTGTGACTTGTGACAGAAGAACTCTACATTCATTATCTTCAATCACATTATGACGTCATGTTGTGTACAGCGGGAGATTCCTCTCTTAAAAAAAAAGAAAAGACAATAAAAAAACAACACCAGGAATGCACGTAATACCTGCTAAGAATGAAAAGAAGCTTGTCTTTTTTTTTTACTAATCTGCTCTGAGGTAACATTTTGTCATGCACCAGTCAGTCCCGTGTCTGGTTGCTGTCTGGTTCTGCGTCGGCGTCGTCTTCTTGCTTTAATTAACTGTTAAACTCGGTGTATAAAAACAGTTCTGATTAGTCTTTATCTGCCAGCATTCCTAACGTCAACTCCCCCACAGAGAGGAAGCGCTCACTCACTCACTCACCCGCTCCGCACCCGCAGGCCTCGCTGATGCAACATTTGCATCACACAGGGCTCGAGCCGGTCAGACCCGCCCATAACTGTGGGGGATTCCCAGGCCAACGTTTGCAGCCCCACCTGAATCGTTTCACCTCCGTGGGTCTCTTTTAATATGCAGAGCTGTCGAGGTGCGTTTAAATTGCAAAGGCAGCTCATATGTTCTCCAGGAGGGCCATTGTTGTCGTCCCTCATCTCGCAGCCCTGATTCCCCCTTTTGTTGCAGCTCCCGTGTCTATCCTGTCAACAATAAGACGCAGATGAATGGTCGGTAAAGTAGCCTGTATGCTCTGAGGCCTGACGATGTAAATCAGGGAAGAAAAGAGTAGAGGGCCGTCAGAGATCCACTCCTGTATGTGCTGATAGAGACGCTGATCATTGTCTGGCTGTCAAGGAGAAGCGCTGTGCCACAAAATTATAAACACAAGCAGGGATTCAGGGATTTAACACACAGTAGAGTCCTGTTAAAGACCACGTCGTAAGTAATTGTTATTGAACAATAATGATGTGTTTGTTTCTCCCTTTGAAAAGACTTGATGAGTTCATGAGCTGATGCACAAACAGTACGACACATTAGACGCATAATGTTGATCATTCAAAGCCTCTTTGTACGATTTAACTTTGAATCAGTTCACAATTGATATTTTCGTTCATCATCTCGTTCATGAATTAAAGTGTGTTCGTTATAAGTGACAGTCTAATTAAAAGTACAAAATCAGAAATTGAAAACACCAGTAATGGAAGATATGAGCTGAGGCTTTTTCCTTATAATGTTCGGTATCCGAGTTCCTGTTTTTTTTTGTTTTTTTTAATCTAATTTTGATAATTTAACAACACTTTAAAGACAGTGGAATTTTAAAGATTTTTTTTCTACTTTTATTTTATTAATTTATTTATTTTTACTCTTTGTATATTGATTGTTTTTATTTTGTGTTATTTATTTATTTTTAATAATAATAATAATAATAATTTAAGTTTTATGTATGATCGGTTCTATGCAAATAGTTTTAATTATTATTTTTTTCCCTGATGAAAGTCTAATATCAAAACCTCTTCATAAATATGATTTGCAAGTTAAACGGTGAGTTCTTTTGCATCTTTTGATCATCTCCTCCCGCTCATTGTCTCATGAAATTGATGTATAACGATTTCCCTGTTTGTATTTATTCATATTGCAAATTATACTACAGCAATTTTTCTTTCAATATCATGCAGCCCTAGTTTTAGAATAAAAAAAAAACACAGCAAGGTAATTTTGTTTGTGTGTGTTTCGATGTGATTTTATTAAAAATACACATATTTATACATATTTTAAGCCCTGTCCTTGGCCGGTTACCAGCCCACGATACCTTTCACATCCCGTTTCTTGTGGTTTGTTTGTGGCTGCATCACCAGTCAAAGCTGTCATTTTAATCAGTGCGAGCTTCCTGCCGCCGCATGCCCACGGACACGAGATCATAAGCTTTGATTGACGTGAATGAGCAACAGCTGACTGATCATCGATTTGGTGTCGACATCACTAATTCGGCTTGATAATATTAATCCAAACCGTTTGGCTGTGACATGTGAATGAAGCCGGCTGTAAAGTCCCAAAAACAGGAAATGAGTCATATCTCCGCAGCATTTTGTCGGATCATGATCAAAATTGTTCTGTGGGTAGAAGAGACCTCGCTGTACCTGTGTGCAGTGTACCCTGCTTGATGTGCCAGTACTTGGCCCAAAGAACTGCAGCCTGCAGCTATATTTTGCTTTGTATTATTTTTATCACTTTGACAGCGAACAGCGCCGTGGTTCTGTCCTCACTTCCACACGGAGAGGGAGACATTATTTCTGGATCGTAGACATGCAAATAAGCCTGATGTCCTGTTGGAGCAGGATGTAGACTTAACTTGCTGCTTATCCAAATGAAAAATGTTATTTCTGTCCGGGAGCTCCCGTACCAACAAGTCCTGTGATGATGTTGACGCTAAGCCTGATGTTTCTGTTTTAAACGGAGGATATTCAGACTGTGATCTTTGTCAAGTACCTGCTGCGGTCTTTACTAAAAATAAATGGATGCCACCTAAAAAAAGAAATGGGTGAGCAAGTGCAACTTCTGATACAAAGTAGAAACAGTTATTCTAGTATTTTGAAAGCTTCAGGATGGTTCAGTGCATGTAGCTCGTGTTGGGAAAATGTAATTTTGTGACTGTAGAGACGCTGCTGTTATTTGACAGAATTCCCTAAAATGCCCATAAATTAGAGCTGTTTGATTAACCAATTCTGTGATTTAATTCCAGTTTATGGTTTGGGATAATGTTTAACAAGTCAAACTTTTAACATAATTATGATGTGTATCTTCACTGCTTCTCTTGCTCCTACAGTTCATTGTATTACTATAGTTTGTTCCCAAAAAAGGCACAAAAAGTCTCTCCAGTCATCTTGGAATTGTTCACTTTTGTAGCATCTCAAGCTAACCGCTCTCTGTACTGGTGCTGTAAAGTTTGTCTAAAACTGACTTTGACCAACCATAAATATTTGAAAATAATCCTGCTTGGTAAAAACAGTGGATTAAACATGGTATGGTGTATAAAAATGCATATATGGAAATTAGATTAATTGGATCGTATGGGAAGTATAAAAAAATGTTACCTGTGTATAAAGGTGTATAGAAATCCCTTTACATTGTGACGGATATTATTTAATTCTTTAATTTTAGGTTGCAGGAGAAAAGTTTAATCCTGACATTCACTGATAAATTTCAATTAAAGAAAACTTTGCTGCCGCCTGCTAACAAACGGCTAAATGAGACCACAGAGTTTGTCGCAGACATTAAACGTCATTGTCAGCTTAGCATTTGTGTCGTTGAAGTCTTGTGACCATGAAAAGTTTGTTTATAGACTAATATTAGCTTTTTATTTCTGGCAATTGCATTTAAGATTCTTAAAGTGAGCCTATTTCCTGCAACAAACCAAAATTCCTTTGGTGTGGATTTGTTGAGGGAATCAGGGCGATGCTGACTTCCAGGTTGGCCCACAAAAATAATCTCCTCCCCGCAGCATCGAACATACTGTACAGAGAAGATGAAGTGATACTACGTGATGGATAAACCATCAGAAACCACATAAGACAGTTCAGTGTAAGGACGATAATTCAGACAACCAGACAAGGAGTTTAATATCTGGTACTATGTAATGAAATTAAACATCATCCCCTTTTTCTGCTGGGCTGTTTCCTCTGCTCCGCTCAGAGTGGTCAATAGTGAGAGTGATTGTCGAACCATTTCCTGAAACTCACTTCTCC
Source organism: Serranus cabrilla (assembly GCA_903364295.1). Classification (NCBI taxonomy): domain Eukaryota; kingdom Metazoa; phylum Chordata; class Actinopteri; order Perciformes; family Serranidae; genus Serranus; species Serranus cabrilla. The sequence goes on along the minus strand of CAFUXE010003110.1, from coordinate 132,108 downwards.
TTTCTCATGTCAAACCATACGGCCGACATTTCCGAATTCCCTTTCAACATCCGTTTACACACATGAGGACTAATCGGAAACGGCAGAAATGCCTAAAAACACGACTCTTTCTTCGTGATGTAATCGTTTGAGACTTTGCCACAAAGTTTTTCCAACACTTTCACAGAAGGTAGAAGTAATATAAACATTTGCCGTCTGATCCAGACGGGGAGGATATGCAGCTCTGACAGCAGGCGGTTTGTAGTGACGGAGAGTCAGGACACTGGTGGATTTAAGAACAGCAGACGACTGACAGTCATTTTAAAGGATGTTACATTCACTGTCTGCGCAACAATTACTGCTTCAACTACAGCATATTTCTATTAACCGAGACATTATTTTCCAGTTGAATCAACTAATGGTTTGGTCTTAAAAATGTCATATTTTTTTATTAAGTTTATACTACTGTTTGAACAGTATGTTTATGTATGCTATCTACTTAATTTTATTATTTTTTTCCTCACTTTTATTTTTAAAGGCTTTGTCTGAAAATAAAT
>CAFUXE010003110.1:112706-131518 GCA_903364295.1 Serranus cabrilla | reverse complement strand
TGAGATACTGGAAATGGACATTTTTCACTCTTTTCTGAGGTCCTCAAATATCTTGTTTGGTCAGTCCAAAACCAAAAGATATTTAGTTTAATTGAAAACACAAAAACAGGAAATCTCAACATTTGAGAAGCTGAAAACAGCATTTTTTTCCTGCCATTTTTGCATGTAAACTTGAAAACTTAATAGATTATCAGAATAGTTTTTCTGTTGACTTGTTGCAGCTCTGAGACTAACTGAATGTCAGTGTTTATGCCAGAGATGTCTTACTTCACTCTGTTTTAATTGTGTTGACACAATGAGTCACACCTGTCTGGCATTCCAGGTGTTTAAAGCCGACCTTCACTGAAGGCTTTCTTTGTTGAATATATAGGACAGTGATCATTAACTGGTGACCCAAAGCTCCCAGCCCGCCCCACAGAAGAACAGCTTAATGAAGTCAGAAAATGTGACATGGAAAAATATTGTGGTCTGGTATTTCGAGGATTTATCGTGATGTTTCCTTAATCACAGTTTTTAACAATCACTCCTCAGTGAACTTCCTGAGAGCATTTTCTAGTTAAGTATCTAGTTATCATTATGGATTTCACATGTTTTTAGGGGTCTGTTGACCCTGATCAAGGCAAATAAAATAGCATGAATTTCATAAAGTGAACATATCAAACAATGGTATTCTAACTAGGTATATGTATATTATCTTTTCTTTGTTTGAATGTCCGTTACACACTTTGCCTGCTTAGAAAAAGTCTTGTTTATTACAGAATCAGAAGAGCTCTGTTGCCTGATATTCAGCATTAAAACAAGTCTATTAATAGTAAAAGAGTACGAGCAGTTAAAGACGCACCTTCAAGCAGGAAGCCTTGTTGTAATAGAGACGTAGATCCCAGATGTTTTGGGCTGACGTGCCGATTCTAATTGAGCCAAGTCGAGCCAGAAAAAGCCTGGAAAATGTCCCGACACAGCTGATTCATATGATCAGCTCGTTATCAAGCAGCTTCAGGAATTCATAATGAGAGATGGAAAACATGCAGGACAAGTGGCTCTCAGGAGAGGGTTGGGAAACGCTGTTTTATACTGTTTAATTGATGGACAGTTGGTGGCATAAACCCCCAAGAGAAGGACTGCTATCTTACAAACTTGAATGGAAACAATGCATAAATTAAGCTATTTTTTAAATTTAATTTCTGCTTGTTTTGTGAGGAGGACGATGCATTCAAGTTGTTTGTTCGACCCCCAAAGATGCACACAAGGAGTTTCAGGAACAAACGCTGAATATACACAGAACTTTGTCAACAAGAAAACTCCACAGGGCTCTTGTAAAAGATATTATTAGCATATCCTGCTCGAACCATAATGTGTTTGTCTGTTTGCTTCGCCCCGCAGTGACGGAGTGGGGTGACGACGTACGGCCCATCTCCGAAGAAGAAGCCATGGTCATCGTCAACCACCAATCCACGGGAGACGTGTGCACCCTCATGATGTGCCTGCAAGACAAGGGCATGGTGAGAACAAGGAGAAACCTCATTCTGTCCCTTTTCGGAAATCCAGGAATGCTCTTGAGGTTGAACGGGGTCGCCCCGGCGTAAATAACAGCAGTGTAGTTGTTTGAAGCTGCAGGGGTTTTGGCACGCTGTGTGTTTTGCTGAACAGGCTGCTGTTTGGGCATGTTTTTGTGTCGTCGTCACTGCAAATAAGGAGTTCCTGCAGCATTGCACACATTGCTGTAGAAACTGTGTAAGCTCAAGTTAATTCTGTTTGTTTAAGCATGTTTGCAGAGAGTTACCTAATGCATTAAGTGTCAGCTTGTTTAGCCAAAGTGTAGTTGTGCAAATTAAAGGAAAGGTTCTCCGTTTCACATATTGACGTATGGCAGAAGGGAGATGTTTGTTGCAGAACAGGATCAGAGCCGTAGTGGCAGGATGACGCGTTTTTTTAAAGTCAAAACAGTCGACGCCGTGGCGGCGGGAAGCCTCGCTGCGGTTTGCTGCATTCAAATGACAAAACGCGAGTTTGAGTTTTTCAACAGATGTGCAAAGAGGCGAGCGGTGGCTGCTTTGCATTCTTTCACACCGATCATTTTCAACAGGCGGTGAAACGTGTCCAAGCATCGGTACTTTGTTGAATTTAGTTTACACATTTACATAGAAAATAAGACGTCATGAGCGGCTACGAGGTTCACATGGTTGTGTGGTATGTAAACAAAAATAGAGATCAACAATAACATCTGTGTGACATAGTTGGAGGTAGTGATGCTAATATTGGATGTTACAAAGAGATTTGGAGCTGAGAAGCATTCTGAACGTTTTTTTTGGAGATGGGAAACATTTTCCTTGTGTAGTTGTAAAGAGACAACAAAGAAACGTATAACAACGGGAAAAAAATTAAATTTACAGGGTTCTCAGAAAGTTTGGGAAATGCTGAATTTTAACTGTCAGAATTAGTAATGTGCTTGAATTTGAATTTGAATATCCTTGTTAAAATGCTTGATTTTCTCTGTCATTCATGTGAACTGCAGCCTCGGAGATGTTGGATTTTTTTGATCATAGATACTGAGACCGATTTTAGCAGAGAAAAATTTACTGATCAAAGTTTACTTTATATGTGAATATTTTAGCTGAATAAAAAATAGACTTTTTCTGTGTGGATAGTGCACCGATTTCACACTGACACAACTGTGTAAAAATACTACTTTGTCAAACAAACAACTTTTTTGAAGAATATTATTTAACATTAAACATGCAGTGTCTGACATTGTTATCCAGTTCCTGAAATGAAAGCAGAGGGAAAAAATAATGATTAAAATGAAGATAAATAGCTAAATAAGTATCAGTATATCAGCCAATTGCTGACTATTTAAATAAAGAATTAATACAAACATTTTAATAAATACCACAACACTTCTAAATCGTTTTTGTACATTATATGTTCTGTAAAAAAAGTTTCAATATTGGCACATTTCAGACGACATATATGCGAAAACTGATAGATACTGGAAAAATCTTTTAATATTTGAAATAAAACGTTCTCCTTACTTTGTAAATTAATGAGTATTCGATAATCATGATTAAGACTTTCAAAATAAGTTCAAATGAAGCTGGTAAAATAAAATAAAAACGGACGATATACATTAATTCCTGTGGTTGTAAAGAAATTCTGCAAACTTTGCATTTACAGGAGCAATTTAAATGTGATGATAAAGTGCTGAAATTTGAATCTTAAAAAGCTGAATCTATCCGCAGTAATTTAATGTCTGACTGTGAAGCGACAGGCTGAAGTTTTCAGCAGAACACGCTCTTCCTCTTGTTCTCCTTCAGAGTGTCAGCACGCTGCACGTTCACGGCTCCAGACTGTGGCGTCAGTCTGTTTGTAGCTCTGTTGACTGATCAGTTTCCCCCTCACTGTTAATGAGACATTGTTAGGAGCTCAGCTGCTTGCTTAATTGCCAAGGTTGACGTCTATCTGCTTCACTTTTATATTAACAAGATGCCCATTAATCACAAACAGCCGCAGCTTTTACCTCCTGAACGTCAGCAGCAGGAGCCAGTTTGAAAACGGGAGAAAAGTCTCATAATCTGTCGAGCCTGAAAGTCACTTTTCGCTCAGATAATTGATTGTTTAACTCCATGACGACGCGCGGCTTGATGTCCCGCCACCGGAGTCGTGCTGCAGATTGGCTGTGAGTTCTGGGGCGGCGGGGACAGCTGTGTGTTGTTGTGTGTTTATTTTTTTTGGCTGAGTCTGGCTCTGCACTGGAGCCGCCGAGCTGCGCTGCACAAACATGATGACATGATCCGCCTCAACAACTGCATCCCTGGCCCAGTTTATCCTCTTAGCACTGAAAGGACAGTAAGCCAAAGCTGCATCGCTGCAGGTCAGGAGGGTGGCAGCGCTCAGAGGGGCGGCGTCACTTTTTAGGCCCGCAGTCATGTGCTTTTGCTTACAGGTGAATGTGGGGTTGAGATTTCATTATATTATGTCCTTTTTTCCCCCCAGGTGGTAGAAAAAATGATGTGGTTGATGGACCATGTGTTCAAATACACCAACTTTGGCCTAGTGTCCCTCATCCATGGGGACTTCTTCATCAGACAGGTAAGAAAAACACAATTTTTTTTAAAAGTTCAACGTCTGCATCCTGTAGTGCTGTGTATGTTTTTTACCGCTCCACACGACATATGCGACATCCAGGGAGCTGCTGGGCAGGTTTTATCAATTTGTGATTTAGCCTCAAGGCAACATCTACAGTTGTCGCTGGGAGATGAGAAACTATTTTCTCTCACGTGTCAACACCTTGTATTCCCCCCCAAAGGTTTCAGGATTACAGCCTGGAACCTGTAGGCCAACTCTTTCTACCTCCCGGCCACTGCTGGCCTGTTTTTAACCGCGCTCCAAAAAAAGCGGAGTCGCTCCCCATCTGCTTGCTCCAGCTGGACAGTAGATATGTTCGCGGGCTTCCTGCGGCCGTGGCGTCCTCTGAGAAGGATAACGGCAGCGGACAGTAGTGTGGGCGGCCTGCTCGGCCCCGCTGGGTCCGGCTGACCCTTTTGTTGTAGGGGCAGCTGGAACGGAGCAGCCGGCTCTGACAGGGCCACACATGCAGCCTGCAGGGCTCCCATTGGATGGGGAATTCCTGGAAATCATGCAAGTTTTTGGAGGGAACAGTGAATCACTGCAGATTCATAGAAATGACAGAATATCATCACAGCGGGTGGATCCAATCGAGACAAATCTGATATCTCTATATACTCGTCTCTACTTTATGAATAATAAATCTGACTTGGAGTTGATTCAGGAATTTAATGGATTTGTTTTTTTCCTGCAAATTCCAGAAATTTGTTCTGACTTTTTAGGCAAAAATATAAAAGGGATGCATGTTTCATTCAAAACAACGACATTGAATATTGACTGAAAGAAACAAAACCTGTGCACCTTTAACTGTAATTTGAAGAAGATGTCAAAAAAAAAAAGTAATAATTAAAATAAAAGTGACTGTTAAATACATCATGACATAGCCTGGAAGTTACATGTAATAATAGTTTAACTATTCAAGTCACAATTAAGGCATTAATTCAAATAAATGTATTATATTAGCTAAGCTGCTACTGTATGTCAGCATACATCACTTTCTACACATCTGATGCCTTCAGTGTCGGTGATAACTTCCTGTGGGGCTGAACAAAACTTTGTCCCACCAGCTCCAGCAGGATAAATACATAAAAAAAACAATAATCACATGAAACAACATCACTGCTGATGACAGATTGTGATTGTTGTTGAAATGAATTAAAAGCTCTCACACCCCTCTCTCACTTCACGAGCTGCAGAAACACCACAGCCCCGGCAGGAGGGAATTACATTTTTTAGGTCATGGAAATGCTTTGCCGTGGAATTTCACATCCGGCACTGTGCCGAGGGTGAAGCACCCTGAGCCTGCTAACAGCCAGACGGGCTGCAGTGGAGGCCTGAGCCGGCTCGGCCATCTCTCCCTCCCTCTCTCTCTCTCTCTCTCCCTCCCTCCCTCCCCGTGTGATCCCCTCTGGCGTTCTTGTGTGCATTCTTGACATCCTTCCCCAGAATACTTCACACATCCACACAGCGCAGCAAGCATCTGCCCCAGCCTCCCAAGCATCTGCCGTCCACTCGGGCTGGCAGACGCGTCTCTAACATCATTATGCACGGCACAACACTGCAGGCTTTGATGGCCGTAGCTCTCTTAACTCGGGTTCAGGGCTTTAATTGGACTTTTTTTTATCTTTTTATAGTTTCATGAAACATACATTTCTAATAAGAGGCGCACCTCAAAGTCGTGTTTCAGGTTGTTGTTTTTTTATTAAGGATGTACGGAGATGTATATTCTGGAAACAGATCGATCATTAGCATTTTTTGGTTACATTTCAGCTCCCGAGTTAAATAAAAATCTTCAAGTGTGAAGTCAAACTGGCAAGTAATGCTCTAATATATAATATATTATATACAGTAAGTGCAGGTGCATGTTTGCCCATCTGATTTCGAGGTGTCATATTAATTATTAATGATCGGGGGGCGTGGAAACATGAGTTTTACATTATTTTTTTATAACGGCAAGCTAGATGGGTGTGAAATTGATTCAGCGAGTCAACAAGTTAAAAACAAAATTTAATGTTAGTTAGCGTTAGCAACCTTAACGAAGGGATAAGGAAACATTCACACTCTCAATCAAAACAATAACAAAGACGGACTTTTTTTTTTTTTGTTAATGATTTATTTATTAATTTCCAAGTACATTTACAACACATAAACACAATGGTCACATGCTACAAGAATTATTTGCACAAAACTTATTATAGGGTATCACACCTTATATAGACTACGGCGAACAACCAAACCTTAAAGAGAAGGAAAAAAAGAAAAGAAAAGAAAAACAAAACCATACACAGAAAACACGAAGACAGACTTTGATGATGTCATGATTTATCGTGGGATCATGGGAGTTGTTGTGTTTACTGTTAAAAAATCTCCGTTGCTGATGAAAAAATACCTGATGAACTCATTAATAAACAGTTTTATTTATGTAATATTTTGTCAGTCATTTAATTAAGCAATGTTTGCATTAGATAAGTTGACGACCCAAACAGCTGCTGTAGTTCACGTTATATGGCACATTTATTAATGCGGTAGATCTGTTATCTGTGGTGAAAACAATCACGCTAAAATTAACTGAGTGTGTTGAATGTAGTCGTAAAGTTATTGTGCAGCACATCATAGTGAGCTGAATAATATTGAAAGATATCAATAAATTAATCCTCGACAGGATTACGGCAGAAAAAATTTATAATTCTGTCACATCGTATGATTTGCAGTTACACTGTGATGTATCATTTTGTGTTTCCCAGATAATTAAAGAGGTTAAAGGTTATATTTCACCACCGACAGGCAACTAATTAACTCACCGTTGCTCTGACTAATGTACAGATTTCTCTGGATTTGAATGTTGGAACATTTAGGATCATTTAGGTACAAATCACATACATAAGTTATAGTTATTTTAGACATTTTAATGCAGAATTTTTACATATTATACCTTTAAATTAAAGTAGTGGCATACAGCTTCACCTAAATTACATTTTAAGTGTCAGTGGCTAATTCCTGCTCACCGTGCAGCTCTTTCAGTGTGTATCCACGTACAGTAGATCCTTGGTACCAGCTGACGAAAGCATGTGGGAGCTGAGACGAAGCGGAGCAGGTTGCTCACTTGAGAGACGGGGGGCCGAATATTTAAACCCTCCAGCTATAGATAAACCATCTGATGATTCAGTCAGATCCGACTTCCAAGTCCAAATGCAAATCATTTTTTTGTTTATTTAAAGATTCAGACATGGGGAAAGCAGGAGCTGTTCTCTCTCCTCTCCCTCCGTCTGTAGACAGGACGCCTCTCACAGCAGCTCGCTGAGTTTCATTCAGTCTCTCGTAGCTGCAGTGAAAACACACAAACCGTCTCAAGGTCGTGTGTATGTTTATGAATCAGACTTTATAGCTGCAGCTGCAAAATCCTTCACTTTTGTTTCGGTAAAATTAAAGATATTTCGGGGGGGTTTTTCACTGTGTTGTAACACTTTTACTACATGTGCCCGGCCCGGCTATGCTAATGCATTTAGAATGGCTTTTGACCGGGCCTAACCAAAAATCAATCTTCGTCCCGTTACCGCTAATGCTCTTAATGTTGTCAAGGCCATCATGTTTTGCATCCATTTCAGTCGTGCCATTAATGCTGCTCTGAGTGCTCCGCAGTGTTTCTGCAGCTAACTTGTGATTTGTGTCGACTTGTTTTCCGTCTGTTTGGTTGTTTGTATGCTGACGAGAAACGTCCATCTTGTTAAGTTAATGAATTTAGCTCTCAGACTCAATGATTCTGCTTCCTGAGGGGGAATAAAGAGCTGCTGAATTAGATTTGAATGTAGTTGTCAAAGAGCCCTCAGTTTAGACGACTGGTGCGTCTTTATATTTTCACCTGTTCAAGAAATTAACCCATTAATTAAAAGTTCTACTAGAAAAACACCCTCTAAAACCCTAACATTGTTTCAGAACAACCTCACAAAACTTGACGTTTTTTCTGAAAAAGACACAGAATGTTGTTACCTAAATATTTATTTCTCAGCCTCTGTAGCAGATAGAGACATGAAATGAAAACCATTTAAAATAAGAATTTCCTGGCTTTAACTATAGAGCATTGCATTTGCCCTAAAATTCATTAAGATTTTTTTTAAAAACCTATAAACATCATAAAAATATGAAGAATTATGACATTTCTCAGCCTCTGTAGCACATAGAAATATGAAATAAAAACCATATGAAATCCGTGGCTTTAACTGTAAATCATTACCTTTGTCCTAAAATGCATTTAAAAAATTTAAATCTTCAATAAACATAAAAAAATAATGAAAAATGCATTACACTGTGTACGTTTCCCTGTCTTAAAGGTATATACACGCACATGTTGCATCCTTCCTGAATGTGTTTAATGACTAAACCATGTATTGTATTATTTCCTGTGTCCCCGCAGGGTAAAGCTCACCGAGACAAGCAGCTGGTCTACCTGAAAGATCACCTAGAGAAATATTACCACAGCCGCGACAGGAAGTGGATAGTGCTGTTCCCGGAAGGCGGCTTCCTGCGCAAGCGGCGGGAAACCAGCCAGTTGTTTGCCAAGAAGCATTCTCTCCCCCACCTGACCCACGTCACGCTGCCTCGCCTCGGGGCCACACACGTCATCCTGAAAACCCTGTCGGCCCAGCAGGAGAACGGCAGCGTGGGCGGCGAGACTGGGACCCCAAACAAGACAGGTAACCAGACTTTACTCTGTCTCATGGGAATATCTGTGGGATCTTTTTGGATCTTTGACCCTCTGAATTCCAAGTTGTTTCAGGGTGGGTTTTTTTTGTTACTTTTGTGCAATATAACACTGTAATAATGTCATGAATCATAAGAAAAGGAAAGAATGCAATTTGAATTTCTTGCATCATTTATTTCCCAAAAATGGGAATAAATATGGAAAGGAATATATACAAACAACATTTTTCCAAGTGCCCATGAGTTTTCCTAAAAGTTGGGGGAAAGTTTGGCTCTACATGCTACACATATTCAACCTGTCTTGACCTCTCCTCTCTGCACTGTGTAAAAAATTCAGTGATTTTTTTGTGATAGGACTGCTGGTCTCAGTTGAGTCTTTCATGGCTTCACAGTTGTGTTGACGATTGCAGACGTTCATGTTTTTTTACGGGATCTGGTGCACACGGTTTATTTTTTTTAGCTAAGTTTTAAATGATACATGTGGAACAGGGATTCTGATGAAAAAAGACAACCCAGACTCCAAAGAAGTCGGTCCAAAGGTCGGTTTAAAATGTAGAAAAACAGAATTTATTACACTTAGAGTATATTTGCAAAAACAAAAGTTAATCAGTGTGAACATGAAGTTTGTACTTTTGGTATCCAGAGGACCTTCAGGCTTTTTTTCCAGGCTTGGAAAAGTTGTAACTATATTCCATAATTTCTAAAGACATCATTTTAAGTGTGCAGACTTCTCTTTGGTTTTCAGGCTCATGTAAATCTCCACCGGGTTACGTCACATCTCAACTCAGAAAAAACGTTTTTTTCCCAGTTGACATGAATCTGTTTTTCCAGATTAATCAGCAGAACTTGATAATAAAAGCACCAGTCCAAGTCATTCTTGCTGTTTTTGAGAGCCACTAATTTTAAGTGATTTAGATTGTATTGTGCAGCGTTTTGTGTGATGGCACTGGATTCACTCAGAAGTTTGGATTGAATTTGGAGGTCTTTGAAGGTTTTTTTATATATTCGTTGATTCCTGAGGAAGTCTGGTCGAATTTCTGTATTTCTTTCTTCCTCTACTTCAGCCTCTGAACTCTGTGTACTGCAGCTCTTGATCCAATGTGGTCTCATGTTGGCCAGAAGGCCGACGTGAAGCATGTTTCAAACATGAAGCATTAAATCATCCCCTCCGTGTCCTCTGGGAGTCCTGTTTTAAATGAACGGGGGCTGGTGGTAAAGACTGCCAGGAGAGGAAAGGGGTGAGCACACAGAGGTGCCAGAAATTACATCAAGGTCCCTGAAACCCCAGTGGTTATTTGCAGGAGAGTAATTTTTCTGTCTGGAGACCAGCCCTAAATACAGCCAGTGAGCAGGAAGATAACTCTGCAGTTAACAACCTCTGAGAGGGATTTTAAAAAAATGTTTTGGTAACAATTAAAAGATATTTAACAAAAGAGATTAAATCGACAAAACTTGGGAATCAGCTGAGACGGACATTTCTTGTCTTTTAAGCCGTTAGACAGATTCAGATCCTGATAGTTTACTGTCGTCTTTGTTTGCAGTGAAGGTGACCCATTTTCTGAGAGAGGTCTTCCCTTTATTCCTCAGGAGGAACACCTTTTTTTTCCACCGATAATGCTCGTGGTTTAACTAAGCAGAAATGATCCAGATAACACCGTAAACCTGCTTCTTGGAACCGTCCCCAGCTAAAAAACAAACACCCTGCACAGCGTTTAAAACGTCCATAAACGTACAGACGCAGCGAGTCCCTCACGCCCGTGCACGCTCCGTTTACCCGGCGGACTCTCCTGGTGGCGCTTCAAAATCCATTTTAAGGGGGTGCTGTGTTAATAGTAATTTGGAGAGACTTTGGGCCAGCATTATTGAGAACGTGGCTCAGGGACTTTAGCCTTTCACGAGTTTGCTAACACAGCTCAGCTTCCGACAGCCTCAGCACTAACGGAGAGAGGCCGCCGGTTTATCCCTCTGCAGACGGACTGTCAGAGCAGAGAGTTCCTCTCAGTCAGCTGCTGGAGAGAACATTCATACTGCACTGTGTGTTTTATTACTGTAGCTTTTTACATGTGTTTATTGTGCATAACTGAAACTTCCCACCACATTTAACATATGGCAGCAAATTATACGTTGCATGAGCATTTCTTTAATTATAGCTTCTCTCTCTCTCTCTCTCTCTCTCTCTCTCTCTCTCTCGTTCATGCTGTCTTTTTTATTTTTTTTATATATTTATTGATTTTTACACATTGTGCATGCATGACTGAAACTTTCCCCACATTTAACATATGATGGCTAATTATGTTGCATATGCATTTTTTTTTAAAATCTTGCTTTTCTTTTTCTTTCTTTCTTTTCTTCTTTTTTTTTTACATGTATTAATTGATTTTACACATTGTGCATACATAACTGAAAATGTATGTTGCATGTGCATTTTTTTTATTGCAGCGTTTTTCTTTTCGTTTTTGACATTTCTTTTTGGATTTTACACATTGTGCAAAATAGTAATTAACAATAAATAAATAAATAGATTAAAAAGACATAAAAAGTTGGAAAAGATAGACTTGCAATGAACAAAAATTGTAAAAATAAAATGAAATAGAACATTTTTACATTTTTACCTACTTCACAATGTCACCATTTTTAACTAATTCCCCAAATTTCCTTGATGTAAAACTTCTTCCTCACTATATATTCACTTTCTTCCTACACAGAGCGAATAAGTGTTTCTTCTCTATTAGATAGAGAGGAAAAGTCTGGATAAGTGCTTAATATACTTAGCTTAGGACTTCAAGATATTGGATAAGAGGTAATTTTAAGGATATATTGTTTCACCGAGCTCCTTCGAATCTCCTCAGGCAGTGAAATTAAGCACGTTAATGACTATTGCACCTATAGGATTGGTCGGGAATATTAAGATAGCATTTGTTTAACTTAACACTTTTTCATTATCTTGGACTGTTTTAATCTCAGTTGCGGGTTAATGGTTTGTGTGTGAGACGTTTTAATATATTATAAATAAATATATAAAAATGTCCTAAAATCAGTTGTCTTCCATCATTACATCATGTAATTGTGTAACTGGCCCTGTGCTGAAACAATGCGTCGCAGTTGTTTTCCTGCTAATTTAGCACAAAGTCTGTACAAAGTCAACAAGCACTGACGCCAGCAGAGGTTTTTTGTTCATGACCTCTGGCAGGAAAAGGGATTTTTTTAAACATTTTGGGGTTTTTAGACGTGTCAATCCTTTTCATGTCACATTACACCCCCCTCCCTCCCTGTAGCTCCAGTTCATCTCCCAGTTCTGTCTTTATCTCCCTGTCCTCTGCTCCAGCAGCTCAGGAGGAGGGGCGGCTGGTTGCTGCAGCAGGGCTTGTCCTTCCACTTGAATCTAGCTAATGGCATTAAAACCTCGGGCAAGAGGAAAAACACACACATACCCAGAAGAGCGCTGTGTGTCCCCCACTGCCCTGTGTGCTCTGTGTGTGTATGTGTGTGTGTGGCTGATCAAAGACACAGCTCTGTCTCCCTCTGACCCTCCCTGATGCTCTGCAGAGGTGCCCAGAGCTTGCTGACTCACTCAGAGACAAATGGGCCACTTGGAGGAAATAGGATTTGATGTAAATGTGTGTGCCGTTGTGTATCGGCCGTGCAATGTCAGCCGGGCTAAACACGCTGCACGCCGCAGATACGAGGCGCACGGGTCACCGGTCACCAGTGTAGTCCATCGCCTGCAGGAAGACTCCGTGTGCAGCTGAGGCTGATAAGATGTGTGTTATAAAACTGTGTTTACAGTTGGCAGGTATGCAAAGATCACAGCTGTGAGTCATTTAGGGTGGGAACGGAGCGCCGCGTGACCCCGAGGTGAATGAGTTTTAGTAGCGGCGACCAATCAGAGGCGGTTTTTACCCGTGTTTCAGTCGGTGGGAGGGCCCACGTGTGGGTTTTAAGTGTTGTAATTGGCCTGCCGAGTGGCCTGACAGAGAGCCAGATATCTGCCCGCGTGTTTCCTTCCTCTGCCTGTTTACAGAAGGACAAGGCCTCTCTGGTGTCATTTTAAATTACCGCGGCTGCTGTTATTACCGTATTGTTTGTCACGGCGGACGGGGCACCAGCGATACCTTGGCTCAGGGCCTCCTTCGTTCTTTGGCCGGCCGCTCGCAGGAGACGATGGCTGCCTTTCAGCACGCTTGGACAGACGTCCAGATCCAATTACCCACACAGGGACGGCTGCGGTGTTGGCCGTTCCCTTCAATGCCGAGGATCCCTATCAAGTCACCGCAACGTCGGTATAGACGAGGCAGCAGCCTGTGAGCCTCAGCTGCTGAAACCAGAATAATGCAAAGTGAACCGAGGTGTTCGTCTTCTACAGCAGAGAAAAGATTAAAAAAAATGCAGAATAATAATTTTGTTTATTGTGGAAAAAAAGTGAGCCGGAAGAAGTGAGGGTGACTAAATACGGGCAAGTTTGGGCCCAAAACTTTTCTTTCAACATATAAAAAGTGATTAATTAGATTATTGGTCTTATTGGTTTATAAATCTTAAAGTCTCTAGATTAAAGTGTTCCAGACTAGATAAAAAAAAACACTAAACAGAGTACTTTAATGTTTTATTAAATCAACAAAAAAACAAGAATTTTAAGTTTCATGTTCAATCTTCTATAGTTTTTTCTTTATTTCTAATGTTTTAGGTTTTTTGCCATATTGTTTTGGTACCGAGATACAATATAAACATGTAACTAATGTATTCCCTGTTAGATCCTCGGTTAGACCAACATGCTACACATGTTCTCCTCCCAGCTGCCTCCAGGCTGCACTTCACGCCCCCTTTAACATGTTTGTGTATTTTCTGCGTGTGAGAAGGTCAGAATTAAGACTTGTTGGCAACATTTCCTGTTTTACTGCTGCTGACTCCGGTGCAGTGTAGTATAAACACGGCTGATCAGTTGGAGCTTCACTCTGTCACCCAGACGCGGTATGTTGCTGTGGCATAAAGCAGCCAGTGTGCTGCGAGCGGGAAGTGCTTCCTGCACGGTAACAGCAGCCCGTGACTTTAGTCAAGCAGTCAAATATGCTCGACTCATTTTAGATCCGTCAGAGCCGACTGAAGCTGCTGCTGTTTTCTGCTTGTTCGGCTTAAAGGAACTCCGGCGTTTAGTTAATGCTGTCGAACGCCACAGTCGGTTCACATCTGTAAAAACGGGTCCAGGATGTGTTTAGAACAGCTGATCTCTGATCCTGGACACGAGGGGAAACATGTAGCTGCTGTCACGAGCAAAGAAATATGGTTTCCAATAATGTTTGTGGTTGTGGATCTGCTCTTATTTGTTTCTCACAACTCCCAACAGTGACACACATTATTGACTTACTGTGGAAAGTCACTGTGTCCTTATTGTCACAGCCACAGTATACTTCACACACACACACACACACATATTGTTTGCCAGTTATTCATTGCAGGACTGAAGTTGACTCAAACGGTTCAAACCTCTAAAGCCCGAGCAGTTTCAGGGTGTTTTTCTTTTTTTTTTCTCTTTATTTCCACAGCAGTATAAAAAAAGGCACAATCATGCCTCAAAGTATGCAGAACTCACAAGATCTTTGCACACTTATCATGTCAGAAAATCATACAGAAAGGGGGGGGGGAAATGCAAGTTTAATTTCGTAATAATTGATTTAAACAATAATTTGTGTAGAGCCTTTTTGTTAGTGCCCACAAATATTAACAATAATGAAAAAGAGGATTCCCCACACGCTTTACAAGCAGAATTTCTAATGAATTTACATTTTACAACCTCTACTTACAGCCTCTCTTGTCCTCTCCTCTCTGCTCTGTGTAAACAGCAGTTCAGCCTAATTTTTATTGAATTTTTGTCACGTGACTCTTGGTCTCAGCCGAGTCATTTGTGGCTCATATTTTAATGTTTTTTACAGGATCTGGTTGGTGCAGACGGTTTATTTTTGGAAATATTTTTAAATAAGTCTCCGTCTATGAAATATTTTGATGAAATTTGGTTGTTTTTCCTGATGGAAATGTCCCTCACACATGATTCTTTTAAGAACAGTTTAAAAAAAATGTCAATAATTTCTGTATTTACAGTTTCTGGCTATGATAAAAGGTGTAATTTTTTACATTTTCTCGCCTTTCAGACCCTGCGGTGGGTTGTTGGGTTCAGAGGGTGAACGTAGAGAAAACACATCATCCTGTTATTTATACATGTTGTGTTTACGTGCAGTGGAGCACAGAGCCGACCCTGTTTATTGTACATGTTCAATGCACGCACACACGCACCCTCACAGCTGACAAACATTTATCACACGTTTAGCATTCACTCCCCGTCTCGTCTTCTCTGTCTCACCCTGAAGGGTCCACTCGGCGTTTATCGAAGTTTTTCCAGCACTTTTTGTGGTTATTTGCTGGTGAAATAATTTGCTATGAGGTGGAAATATTTCTCCTACTGTGACTCATTATTGTAGCTGCCAGCCAGATTCTGTCAAGTCGTGCCTTCAGCTGGTCAGACTGTGTTTTCCACCAGTCCCTCTGGCAGGTGACCAGCCCCACATTTGGCTGCGTTATAGAAAAATCTCCCGGGACACCTGGTAGTCAGAGATACTGGTCTTAATCTGGGTGACAGGGGTTCATTGAAGAGTCATTGAATCCGTCCCAGCTGTGAGGCTGAGTGTCCTTTGTTGTGGACAAACAGGAAAACTTTCACTGTGTGGATGATTGAAGTTTGTCATACCTGAAATACTGACGTTCCAGCTGAGATCCCTGCCTCCCTCTTGTGTCTAGATACCAAAATTATGACTTTGATATATATTGATGCTGAAACAACAGGATGTGGCTGTCTGTGTTTGGTTTTGGATAATAGTAGTTATTCTTCTTTTGTGGCGTTTAAACAAACAAGTTATAATACGCTTAATGATATAATAATGTCCATCACTCGCGCAGAGACCCCTGTGTGTTTTTACGCGTCTTTTAAAATGTATTTTATCTTTTTCTGGTGCTTAGTGAAGCTTTTTCTGCATAGACAGCTTTATAAGTCACTCAGATATCCCACTGTAGGCCTACATGTGTTTTAACTTCCCATGAAGCCGACTTGAAACTCGCAGACAGACCAGGAGCCTCGATAATAACATGATAACACGTTGAAAACACACACACAGCTGGATATTTGTGAGATTTTAACTGCTGTCTGACCAGGAAAAGCTTCACTTAACACAATGGAAGACGCTGTTAGTGTGGATTTCATTTTCATCGCTTTTGCACCACAATAATATGGACAATAATAATGACCTTTTGACCTTTTTTTTGCCTGGAACAGGGGGGTCTGGAGACGTACTTTAAATTGCTTTATAGATCTTTATAAAACCAAAAAATAAAAGAAAACAAGGTCTTCTGTGATTATTAATCCATTATTCCATGTAGAAAGGAGTTGTTGTTGTCGTTAGCTGAAGCCTATAGAGGAAAAGATAACCCATAATGCATTGGGTCAAGGCTGAGTGCATCAGACCGTGTTTCTTCTTTTTTGATTTCAGCAGGAAGTATTCACATCATTGTTTAAATGGTTCTGTTGATGAGTTTATAAAAAGGTTTAAAAAAAACCTGGTTTGGTCCTGTTTATTCAGACTGACGTGTTTATATGCAGCTTTTTTATTCTGTTTGGGCTTTCAAACTGATTATAATCTCAATATTAAGCTCCATATAAATGTGTGTACTGTCATAATAAAGCACCAGTACTAATAAAATGTGGTATAGTCCTTTTGTTGTAGTAGCTGTCAGCTGTGTCCTAACTTCCTGTATTTGTTTCCTCCATGGCAGGTAATAAACGTAAAGGCCTGCAGTGGGTAGTAGATGTGACCATAGCGTACCCCAAAGCGAGACCCATGGACATCCAGACCTGGATCTTTGGCTACAGACCTCCGACAGTCACACATGTACACTACAGGTAAGGATCTAATGTTGCTGTCTGCATTCTCCTGTAATCTGTCATTCACGTGACACCTGAACCCTTTTTACTAAGCAAATGAACTCTGCAGCCAACATGCAAAGAAACTGCACCGCATGACATCATGAGACAAGTGCAGCCTGATCTCTGGAGTTTTGTTTTGTTAATGCATTTTAAACTTGATGATTCTTGGTCTTTACTGCTTGTAAACTGTAAGCTTTAAGTGACAAAACAGCCGCCGTTTGCTCCTGTCACTCGGTTCTTGTCGTCCACAACAACAAACCAGAGGAAAATAAACTCTGTTTTACCAAAGTGGCGCCACAGGTCTGTGAAAAAGAGTCGCTGAGGTCGTCTGAACAGAGACTTTGAGACTGTGACTCATTTTGAGCGCCGTTCACTTACATGGAGGGAGAACTTCAGGTTTATCCACCCACTGATAACACAAGTCACTGCAGAAAAAAACCCACCTTGCATACCTGGTGAGTCAGCAAAACACACCTGACATTAAAGGTTCCCTGTGGGGCTTCAGGCCTCTGTGGAGTGTGTGTGTTTTTCCATGAGTGGGTCCCCGTTTTGTTTATGCGTGTGACATTTCTGAGCGTTTACAGTGACTCAGTTCCTGCTGTGACACAGAAAAAAAATCTTCAAGATGAAACAATAGTTTGATCAATTGATTGACAGAAAACAAGGCAGCGTGATCATTTTTTTCAGGCAGCTACTCGAGAAGATTTGCTCAATTTCTCATAAATGATAAATTAATAAATATTTTTCTGGTTTTCACTTGGGCAAATTATAACAGCCATTTTCACATTTTATAAACAAAGCAATTTATAAAGTAAATGATATTCAGATTAATTAATCAGGGCAATTTTAAGAAATCTGCTCCAACGCAGTTATTAATAACCTACAAAACCCTGATTCCAAAAAAGTTGGGACACTGTTTCAAACGTAAAAAACAACAACAACAACAAATGCTATATATTACTAAACCTTTTGGACATGTATTCAAACAATACACATTCTCGTTCCAATGTACAAAAAAATATATATTTTTGAGTTTGAACAATAAATTTGCTGTTTTTGTTCAGTATTTGCTTTCTAAAAATGTCACAAAGGATTAGCAAATTATCACATTATTTTTCAACAGCGTCCCAACTTTTTTGGAAGCAGGCACTGACATCCCTTTTGTTAACACGGCAAAAACAAAGACTTCCGACTCCTCAAGTGTTTGTTTTCTAGTAAAGTACATCAAAAAAGTTCACAAACAAACTTTTGCTTGTCTTGCTTGAAAATGTAATGCTCAGACATCATCAATTGATTAAATCCTCAATGCAAAATATCGTCTTTTACAGAAACAAAAGCTTACAGCTGCTTATCCTGCAGATAAAACTTTGTTATTCCTCATAAAAGGGTTTGGTGACAGCTATGATGAAGTTTTTCTGTACTTATACTTCTTATCGTCTCTATTTATCAGCTATTATTTAATTATCAGAATGATACATAATGATATGAACGGCCCGTTGTCAGCCTGATATGACGTGCATCCTTAATAAAAAGTAAACACATTCACCATGCTGTGTCCTGCAGCTAAAAATAACCTGCACTGATGCATATGCCCGTCCATAATGTCCTGCTGCCGGTGCCCTCCAGGTTCCCCTCTGTTGCTAATCCGCCCACTGGAGGATATGATGAAGGTGGGCCAGGATTAGATTTTCTATAGGCTCTGTTCAAGATGAATGTGGCCCTCTGTGCATTGTGTGGACAGGGTAGATCATAAGGGATGTGTCCAGGCTCCAGCAGGTAGAAGACCCTTAATATTCGCCCCTGAACGACCTCCTGACACGGCTCACGTGTGTGTGTGTGTTTGTGTGTGATCAGACAAAGTAAAAGATGATTAATGAACCCCGGCCTGCCGGCTCCTCTCCGGAGGCGTCTCTGCCCACTCGGGCTAAAGCTAAGGACTCATTAAGTCTGTAATTAGACGAGCAGAGGATGCACCAGTCCCACCCCACCTCTGAGACTCTCTAATCAGCCATTGACACAGTCGCGCCCC
>CAFUXE010003110.1:95003-112694 GCA_903364295.1 Serranus cabrilla | reverse complement strand
TCGGTCAGCAGCTCTGCAGGCCGGGACGGACAGGGAGGCGCCCGAGCAGGCCAAAGGCACAGCTGTTCCCGTTACAAGTGTGCACACTCAGTTCCAGTCACAACGACGGCGCTGATCAGACAGAAGTTCGGCCCATGCTGGTGCAGGTGCAGAGTCAACAAGAGGATTAATCTGCCCGGCGACCAAGGGGGCACTGTGGGGGAGTGAGCGGCGTGATGCAGAGAGGGGAGCGAGCCACCCAGAATAACCAGAATAATCCATCGTTACGTTAACTTAATCATTCTTTACTGATGTCTTCAGTGTTCAGGGAGTGAAAAACCTCTGCGTTATATTTATCTTTCACCTTTTTTATCTGATTCGTTTCTCTTTTTCTGTGCCACAAAAGGACACAAAAAGGGATTTACTTCAGACGGTGCAGGTCAGGGGATTTGAGTTCTCAGGGGAAGGCTGTGAATTTTATAAATGGGTCAATTCACCAGAATATTCAGACAAAATGTGCTTTGAGTTTGTCGCATTAGACGGTTGTTTTGTCGGTTGGGTTTTCGTTTACTTGTGTGCAAATCAAACTAAAAAATCATCCAGCTGAAGAACTAATCTGCAGTCAAAATGTAGCAAATTTTCCTATTGTGATGAGATGCAGGTTTCACAGTGAAGGGTTGATTAATCATCACAATATGAATTAGTGCAATATCCAAATCACAGCATGCGCAATAAAAGTTAAAGGTATCATATGTGTCAAAATAACTTCTGAATTAAGTATTGTGGCGCTTCAGAGGCCTACAACTCGTATTCTACAATGTAAAGAAAACATTTTTCCAGTGTTTTCTCAACCATTATAAGTCTTGGATTCAGCGTCCAAGCTATTTTGGGCACCGCCCAAGTTCAACCTGTAAAAATGAATGTGGAGAGAGTGAAAATTAACTGACTTTCCCCCAAATCTAAAGGTTGTAGTTGGTCCGTGTTTATTTAATATCGGCTCTACAGTCGCTTTTCCAACATCTTGTACACTTTTTGTGTTTCCAAAATTCTATAAAACTGCATAGTCTTTGTTGGAAAATGCAAAATTTGCCAAACATGTGCCTCTACAGTAAGTCTTCCTGTGGATCACACCATGATCTTTTTAATATATATAACATTGCATTATGTTTAATGAAAATGAGAATAATGATGCAAAAATGATCATTCCCTCCAATATCATAGTACAGTTTCAATATCAGTCAAAATAATCGCAATTGCATATTTTTTCAAGAACATTTAACCTGAATAACTAATAACTTGACTGAACCAACAGTGAATAACAGTAATAAAACAAACTCATGTCATTTGGCTGCTGTTAACAGTGTTGAAAATACCCAGAGATCAATGAATACTTGTGATTTCCATGCTGACCTGAGAATCAACATCAAAAAGCCTTCAGTGACGCGTCTTCCTCTAAAAAAAAAGGGGGATTCCCTGTCTTAGCGAGTGTGTCACGCCTTCTCCATTGTTGTCTTTCCTCGCACGATAACCGCAGAATTGTTGGCGTTATCAGAGAAACGTGCAGAGAAGAAAATCCTCCGACCTCACATGCAGTTAAAGGGCCGTGACAGCAGGCGGAGTGTCAGCTGTTGGCTCTTATCGGTGATTCAGCATGTTGGATGTGCAGCGGCAGACCGGAGGCTGTCTGTCTGTACGAGAGCTTCGACTCGCTGCTCCGCTCTGCAAGTCAGTGATTTCACCCGTTTAGTGAGGTGTCTCCTAATGTTCTGCATCCACCGCTTGTTTTGTTGTTATACAAGCAGAAGAGGACACTCTCGCCAGACTCGCAGCAGCATTAAATGGTCGGCTGGTTTTGTATTTTGTATCTTCTTTAAGATGCTTGGTTTTCTTTCTTTTTTTTTGGGTTGTAAATCGAGCTGCACAGTTTATTCTTTTAGCATCAATATTTGTGCACATGCACAATAGTCACACTTGAGGACCTGGGAAGTAGAGCTTCTTTGCTGCTTTATGCATAACCTCTGTACTTGATGCAGTCAGGTGGAAAGTGAGAGTTTCCCTGTGTGTAGAAAATGTCAGGTTTCAGCATAAGGACTGAAAAAAGGGGCAGTGTTTTGTGTTTTCTGCAGACAGACTAAAACACCTGTTCGATGCAACTTTCTTCTCTCTCTCTCTTCTTCCTCCCTCGTCCTGTAGATACACTGTATTCTTTGCGTTCATGTCCGACAGAAGTCATGAATCGTTTGATCGTGTCGGTGTGTCGGGGCCTTAAATCCAACAGTTCCTGTGTGAACTGGCCTTGATTAAACACGTCCGTCAGCCTCCTGTGTTGTCGTTTTACGGGGTCGTATAGATCACTACAGCGCCTCCGCTCGGCTCCCAAACAGGCAGCTGAGAACCGAGTAGTATTCTAGATTTTTTTTTTTTTTTAATCCTTCCACCTCCCTCTTCCACTCGCGGGCTGCCTCCAGCCCTCAGCCCCGCCCCCCCTCGCCGTGTCTCCTTATAATCTCAGTCTTCCAGATTGCAGCATCATAAGCTCTGTGAATGGCAGATGGGAGAGCGCGGTGGGTGTAGGGAGGCCGGGCGAGGGCGGTAGTGGGTGTTAAATACGTTGAAATCCTTTTCTTTTAAATTCAACATCTCCTCTCTTTCCCCCCCCCTATTTTTTTCTTCTTTTTGCTGCTCTGTGCGTTTCTGAAAGCTGCTGTTTGAAAATATCTGAAAGGTGACGTGATTTATGGAGCTGGAGTCTGCCTGGTCATCACACGGATGCTTTCTCGCTGCACACCTGGCTTCCTCTCACACACTCGCTCAGAGTTGTCGAGCTTGCAGCCGTTAACGCTTTCTTAAGATATTTGAAGCCCCTTTTTTTTCTCTCTAAGCTGCCTGGTTTTTACTACATTTCCTATTGTTTAACTCTTTTTTTGTGTTTAATGAGGTTCATTCAACATGTCACCCAGGATCAATATCTCTTACGCTCATGTTTTACCTGTGAGAGTAATGAGTACCTCGTGGTTTAGAGATAGTGTCATGGGATAATTAATGAGTAAGGGGATTTTATTTTTTTAAAGCTCAGGGTCTTCAGAGGACACGTGTCAAACACGTGTCCAAAGCAACAATAGATGTCAGACAAATGTAGAGGATTAAACAAATAAAATAGCAAAGAAAACCTGAGAAGTTACTATAAGTTGCTGAAATAAGTAGTTGAGTAAATGTGAGTGAATATTAAAAGTGGAGAGATCAGGAATATTTACAGACTTGTATTAAAACGTGACTCCTCTGTTCTACAGTTCGTGCTCCTTCTTTAAACACGACCTCGAACTCTCTCCCTCATAAACGTCGTGTTTCCTGACATCTGAGTGACCATAAGCTCAGGTTAGGAAGCTCGTATCTACCTGTCACGGCGCTTTTATGGCCTCTTTCTTCTGACCTCTGCACTGATAAGCGGTCGATGCTCCC
This sequence comes from Serranus cabrilla, assembly GCA_903364295.1. NCBI lineage: Eukaryota > Metazoa > Chordata > Actinopteri > Perciformes > Serranidae > Serranus > Serranus cabrilla. Next base: position 109,256 of record CAFUXE010003110.1, on the reverse strand, counting down.
GGCTGGTCTGTTATTAACCTCCACGCCGCCCCTCCCGCACCCTCCATCCCTCTCCAGTGCCCTCAAATGACAACTGCAACACTCTGTCAGGGGCATATGGTCACAGTGACAAGGTGAGAGAGTGCTGCTGCCACGCAGACACACAGATCAAAGGGAGGGACATGGCAGCGTCCGCTGGTCACTCAAGTTCAGGATTTCACCCTCTGAACCCAAAGCCGTTTGTTGCTCTTTTTACATTTTAATCACTGTTGCCGTGTTTTTCACTACAATAAATAAATCCTGCACCTCCATTAAATCAGCTCAGTCATGGCTAGAAGTGGGAAAACTCAAGAATGTAGACAGAAAACACAGTTATAATGATGTTAAAAAGAAAAAAGAAAGTTAAATTTCTCTGATAAATGTTTGATGTGCCCACAAGTGTCATGAATATTGGAAAATATGCCATACATATTGAACTATTTGCATTTTTACAGGCTCTCCTGTCCTCTCCTCTCGAGTCTGTGTAAACAGCTTAAAGTTCTGTCTGATTTTCAGTGAAAATTTGTCATGTGACTGTTTTTCTCAGTCATGGCTTCACAGTGTCTCTGAGGAGGCAGAATTAAATGATTTTAACAGAATCTAGTTATTCGAAGAAAAAATTTTTTTGAAGATGATGCTTGTTTTACAATTTATTTCTATGATAAATGGCAATTTAAAAAAAGAAAAGAAGACATGTTTATTCCTCCAGTCGGGTGAGGTTCACAGGGTTCAGGTGGTCCAGACCAAGTCAGTTTGTCTGTGGGCTTCTGCTTCAAAAAAACGTGCCTTAAAGTTTCAACTATTGTCTTATGCTTAAATCTAATATTCTCAATTAGTTTTTATGTGCACATTCCTTTGTATCACCATCTTGGCACTTTTCTCAACTGTTCTCCCTCTGGCTGAGCCCTTTTTTTCTTCTTCTTTTTTTTACATCTGTCCATAAAGATTTTGTCTCTCCAAAACAATTTCCTGGAACATGGACATGGACAGCCTTGAGCCAGGGAGGAAGCAGATTAAAGACTAAATGGAGCAATTAGCAAGTGGGCTCCTACCGTCCAAAACTCAAAACTTTTCTCTGATTGCAGATAAAGGTTTCTGCATTCTGCAGGAAGGACCTCTTCGGAGTGGTTTACTTAACCACATCAAAATTAAAATTATACAGGGAAGTCACCGTATTGATCCCATGTAGCCGCATTAAACAAAACCTTAATCACATATATCGTATTCTTTGTTAAACAGTTGCTTTAGCTGCTGAAGTTGACCCCGACACCACCGGAGGATTGAGAGAATGAACTCAAAGCCAGCAGGTTGGGATTCGGAGCTTCATTGCGAATAGATGAGGACTCTTATCTTAACTAGAAGGAGACGGGGAGCGGGGCCGGAGACTTTTTTTTTTTGTCCTCCCCAAGCCACACTGGCCGCTAATCTCAATATTCACCTTTGCAACATTGTGCCCGAGAGAGGGCCTCCCAGGGCACCTCTTTGTTTCCCAAGATTTCACAGCAATAGAGATTTAGGGCCGAGTGGAGTCCCCAAACAATGACTGGCTGCCCTCCAAAGAGGCTTGTCGAGTGGACAGACTTTTCCAGCAAGAGTCCAGATTTAATTAGCTTCCCAGCCCAGTTAGAAGGGGAAACAATATCTCAAGTGTGGGAGCTTTAGAGAAGCTAAACGGTTCAAACAAGGCGCTAAATGTGGACGATCAGAAGCTTCTGATTTGGACTATTAAGTTTGTTCTTCTTCCAGTGAATAAAAGTGTTATCAACTGTCCGGGGAACTATATTTAGTGGTGGTCATCTGTCCAACAGAGTGTATACGTTTAAGAGAAAATAACCACTAATGCAAGTGGATGTGCATCCTCTGCAGGTCCACACATGGCAGACGCCTGACGTTAACGCTTATTGACAGGAGAAACTGCAGCTCTCTTGCAGCTGTCTGTGCGCCAGGGTGTCAGGTTAACAAGCAGGCCGCTGCCAAGTGGGTTAGGGTGGAAATGAGAGCGCTGCCGTGGCCCCACGCCAACACATCGCCACCAGTTCCTCACCACCACTACTGTACACTGCCACATGTGCCCCTGCCTCCGTCTGCACAACAAGCACCTCCATACTCCGCTTTCTTTACACTCAGCACAATATAAAGTTTCCATTTTTCACACCGCTATCAACAAAATCCCAGCGGTTGTTTGGCATGTCCACACACTGATTGATCAAAGTCTGTTTGATTTCTGAGAGCCACAACAGCAACAGCTCGGCTGATGCTGGCAGCAGTCTGAACTTTTGAACATCCTGATACACGTCAGCAGCCGGCAGAGACCTGGCATGTGCACCGCCGCTCAGGGTGTCCACACGTGCTGATAAAACCACTTCACTTTTATGGCATTAAAAGTATTAAAAGTACTTTTAATTATTCACCAAATTAAAGCTGATTATTTTCTGTAGGATATGACTATTACATTAGCTGTTGGTGTTAAATTAATTCATTGATTTGTAATTGTTATTTCATCTGCTGCAGCAACTCAAGAGTGCTTACAGAGTAATAAAAATACAGTTAAGATGAAGTATTTGCAATTGAAGTACAGATAAGAGATAAAAAGATAACAAACCCTCAAATGAAAGCTGTTTGAAGGCTAAGCTAAAAGAAAGATTCATTTCGAGCCTCTATAGGATAAAGCAGCGCTAAAATAAGTTTAGCTTTGACTAAAAACTTGATTTTGGGTGCTCGTCTTATATCTGGGAGATTATTCAGGTCTGTGTGACAACAAAACGCTGCTTCACTGCAATTTGTTTTAATTTTCTGGACCTCAGGGGCTGAAAAACGAAAGCTAACGTAGAAGTGCCAAAAACTGCAGTTCCTGGAGTGGCCACTGGAGGCTGGCGCCATATATAGACCCCCATGTTAAACTGCCCAACTTTACAGCAGAAATAATATACAAAAATAATACAAAAACTTATGAAAACTGTACAAGGTTTGAATGGATTAAATAGTTTAAAGTCCCCATCTAACTAAAAAATCTGTTTTCATTCTTGTTCCTTCAGTTGGACATCGCAAAGATTTTGTCTGTCAATCCTGGTCATGTGTGCTACTTATAAAAACGTGATGTAGAAACTTAAAACCGTCGATGCAAACAAAATGTGCGTGAGGCAGAAAACAGTTATTGCCTTTTTAAAGATTTTAAGGTGAAAATTATTATATTTTGGCTGAAAAAACAACATCAGGCAAACGTTATAATAGTTGTTTTATTATATATTTATATGTCGATCTCAATAAGAGTTAAAAATTCTGCATAATTTGGCTCCTGGTCGCCTTGAGTAACAGGTGGATGCCGTCACAGGTGGCATGTTTCAGCCCTGCTCCCCTGTTTGTTATGGCCTGCAGACAGGAGAGGTCAGGTACTACCTCATAATAGCTCTTCAGAAACCTGTAGCCTACGTCACAAAGACTACATCGGTATTATATGCAGTCTATGATCGCGCCCCCGATGTCCTAAAGGTCCCAGAAGCTTCATATGGCACCAGCATGTCGGAGATGAATCTGGGCCGAGAGCCACAGAGTGATTTGTAGACTAGCGGTGAAATTTAGCAACGAGCAAGTAGCTGCCTAAATGCAGAGCTGGGTGATTTCAGGGCATGAATCCTGTGAACTCGTACATGCTGTTTGATTTTCACTTTTAGCGGCTGCAGACATTTGTTCTCAAAACAAACCTCACTGATAACCAGCGAGCTGATACAGGGGAGATAGTTACTGTGTGCTATCCGAGCGTGTTTGTTTGCTTTGGACTCGGACCAGCAGCACGTCCTTCAACCTCAGCGAGACACCAGCAGGTCCCGACTTCTGCATGAATATTTCAGCTGCAGGAAAGCGATGTGGCCGTCACCTGCTGCCCAAGTCCTTAAACGTTAAACCGTCCGATAAGTGGCCCGAGCCGGCTCCTATTTTCCTGTGGCATCGGTTTACATTTCAGAGTGGAGTCGAGGGCCTTTGGCAGCCGTCCTGTACCGGAGCAGGTGTGAAATGCTCGCCTGCATGTGTTACATTTAATCATTCATTCATTCATGTAATTACATTTAGAGCCTGCAAAGCTAAATTACTTAGTTAAACGCTAAATTTAATTTATCGTCCACTATTTTCATAATCGGTTGATTTCTTTGAAGGGGAAAAGGTAAATTCTCTCAGTTTCTAGCTACTTAAATGTCAATATTTTACCGTTTCTTTACTCTTTTATTACAGTAAAATAAATATCTTTGCAGCTGCAAGTCACAAAAGTGTAATTTTTCGTACTTTGGACCATTTTCAGGCAATTTATTGAAAAAATACCTATTCGATTAATCCCTTAATAACTGACTTATTAATTGACAATAAAAGTAGTGAAGTGTGAACAACTTTTGTGTTATAAGGACGTACATCAGAAAAACAGAAAAAAACTCCACTCTGTATTTATACATACAGTTTTTCAGTGTCATGAATATTGGGGAAGAAATTGTGTCTTCTAGTCATTACAAACTGTTTATATGTTTAAATGAGACATTTATTAAGAGATCTTGGCAGAAATATCACAATTTTAAGCTTCTTTTTGGTTACTTTTTCAAATAGAAATGTCCATAACCTGTGATCCAAACAAGGACTGTAAGAGACGTCAAATGTCGACGATAATACCTGTTTTTACAGTTTCTTTCTAGGATAAACTGTGTTTTTTTGGCGATCTCTTAAAGAAAACGTACGTTTCGATACTGCTGTTGATGGGGTTCAGAGGGTTAAATCATATATATCACATAGTTAAACATGAGCAGAAAATCCAGATAGATTAAAGTATTGTTTCCATAACAATTACAGGAAAAACTGTTGGCTAGATGATTTATGCTATATCTATACTACTTCCTGTCTACATATGATCATGTCAGTCTCACTATTAAAGGGTTCAGATGTGTCTTAGACTCTGTTTTCTCCTTTGAGGATGCATCCGTCTCTGTACTTGGTTCCTGTGACACCTCAGACACCTGATATCCACAGACACAGTAGGAGAAGCTTTGTGGAGCGTCTTGCTTTACCCCTAATCACCCGATCAGGTGGCTGCGGCAGCTTCGCTCAACTTTTGGGAAGCCAGATCCGCTCAAAGGGCTCCGTGTAACGTTTGGTAAAAAAAAGTCAGGTTCACTAGAAGCTCCAACAGATGAAAGTGCTCCGTTTTATCTTGAATTGAACAGGAGCTTCCTGCTGTGAGGGACACAGAAGCTGCTCCTCGTGAACAGGACCTTGTTCAGACTTGCCGCAGAGAAACTGGCGGATAATGAGTAGACCGCTCTGTGGATGTGCACTTAAAATATACGAACCCAACGGAAGTCTCCTTCTAATCTGTGGAACAAGCAGGCCGAGCCTTTTCCTGCTTTGGTCACACAGACTGCTGCAGTAACAAAAACAACTGGTTTTTACTGCACTGATGTCCTCTGACAGAAGCTTTGTACACCAGTAATATTCACAATATGGAACGGCTCCGTGTAAAACCTTTAATCAGTCTCATGATCAGAGGGGTCACGGCTTTTTAAAATCTGTTACACTAATGGAAATGTTTCATTGTCGTCCACCACTTCTGGATATTTTAAAGATATTTATCATTTTATTTAGGGAATCATGTTTGTGAGGCCATTTCTAACGAGAAAGTGTGATGAAAAAGGATTTTTTTATAATGATGAATTTAGTCAAAATGATTACGTTTTTATCTCAAAATAATGAATAGCTACTTAGATACAAAGTCAATGCTAAAGTCATTATTTTAAGTTTGAGTTTCTCATTATCATGACTGGCAGGATCTTTATTTCTTTAACCTTTTTTCGTCCAAGTTTGTATGATTTTTTTCCTGAATTGGCATAAATGGGCTTCCATAGAGTCATGACAGTACTGGGAAATTGGGGCTGCAACTTAGTTAAATAGCTAAATTATATTCACTATCAATTACCCGACTAATAATTCCTCAATTGATAATTTTCTCTATAAAATGCCTGAAAGTTTTTCATGTCTTTAAGTTGCTTATTTCCTCTGATGTGTCCAAAATCCAATGATAAAATCTAAAAATATAAGACAAAGAAAGCAGCTGATCCTCATGTTTCAGAAGCTAGAATAAAAAAATGTTTTGTCTTAAGTGACGTTATAAACAAATCATTATTTTTCCATTTAAATAAATCCCTATAAATCAGAATAAAGGAGTAAAAAGTGCCTAATATTACACCCTCCTGTAGGAGCACTTGTGATTATTTTCTATTTTCATAATATTTTAATTTACTCATGTAGTGCATGTTTGAGGTGGGAAAACACGTCCGTCTGTGTTGTTAAACTGCATTTCAAACACCAGACGTCTCCTGACAGGAGTGCTTGTTGCCTTTTGCTTGGATTGCTTTTTAATATATTGATCGCTTCGCCGATCGATAGCGTATCACTTATTACTTTCCCCTCACCGAGCCTCTCCTCGCAGGCACAGATGTACTTTAACGGCAGACATTACCCAGTCGGGAATATTGAGCAAATGTTGAGTGCAGAGGAAATGCTCGTCTGAGGGAGGAGACTGTAACCTCTATTTGAAGGTGACCAGGAGCGGCTCGCTCTGTGTGGGAGAGCGGCCTGCTGGGGACCCCTTCTGGCTAGAGACTAGACTTCAGCCGGGCTCAGAAATGTGACCCTTCATTGTTCTCACGGCCGGTGTTGTTGTCTTTAAGCCTCTGCACTCTGAGCACTTTTAGGGCGTTTTGTGCTCCTGTGTCCTTGTTTTTCACTGCAGTATACACATCCTGCACCTTTATGGAAACAAACATGGCTACAAACGGGGAGAAGCTTTTTAGTGGCTAACTGGGAGAACACATAACAGTGAGGCTGAGTCTTTGCTGCAGCTGACCCAGGACTCCAGGTCGCTCTGCTGCATGTCTTTCACTCTGTCTCTGTTGAAATAAAGCTGAAAATTTCCCAAAACAATCATCTTTGGTGGGAAAAAAAGGAATGGGGGGAAAAAAGTACCTTTTGTGTAGAATAACACAATAACAGCATCATAAATAATTATTAAAAAAAAGTTTCTTTCTTAGATAATTTATTTCCAAAATGTAAATAAAATAGAATCTTGGAAAACCATTTTTTTTATTGGAATCACATGTTAAACTGTTTACACCTTAACAACCTCTCTTGTCCTCTCCTCTCCGCTCTGTGTAAACGGCATCAGTTCAGTCCAAGTTTCACATATTTTTTTCCCAGGACAGTTGAGCTGAGGAGCTCAGAATTTAATGTTTTTAACAGGATTTGGTCGGTGCGGATTGTTAATTTTAAGAATAATTTAGAATAAACGATTCTGACTAAATCTGACGTATATATGAAAGCTTATATTTGGTTTTCTTTCCTGATGAAAGTGTTTGTCACGCATGATTCGTTCAAGAACTTTAATCGTTTGTTCAGATTTGAAAATATGACAATAATTTCAGTTTTTGGCTATAACAAAAGGTGTTTATATTATATATATAAATATCTTTATACTTAACTTATTTGATCGTATCTCTGGTTTTACTGAACTGACATGGAGTTTTAAGCCAGTATTTTAGAGGGAAGCTGACAGACGCTGCTTCATTTTTACATCTTGATGTCAAGAAGAAGTCCTGTGGTTTTGCAGACTCAGCGGGTTAAAGTTTCTGATCAGCTGATGGATTTATTAGAAGTACAACATTTGAATTGATGCTAATATCACATATCTCAAAATCCGTTGCTGATCTGTTTTGCTCAGACAACACAAACGGACACATAGGAGATCAGTTTGAAGTGGACACAGGCCCTTTTTCTTTCTTTTGTTTTCAGGCAGTCCAGGTCTGGTTAACTGGTTCCACTGACAGCTGAAACAAACCAGACCAGTCTGCTGAAATCCAGTTTGTCTGATGTGAACCTTATTTAATAGCGCTGCTTCTCTCCGTCTAACTGGCAGAACTGATCTGACTTTCCCAGCTCGATGTTGTTGTTTTTTTCTCCTTTCTCTTCCCACACACTTCTAACTGAACCATTTTGTGGAGCTCCATGAGTCGTCTGTCTGCTGTCAGGCTCCCCTCAGCACTTCTGTCTCACTCTGATGAGTCTGCCAGCTAATGAATCCCCAAAACAAGCTGAAGCTCCAGCAAACAGGCAGACTGCTGAAATAGATTCCAGTCTGAAACAGACGGTCTGCTCGGGGACCAGCGCTGACACCCGGCGTTTGGACTGCAGCGTCCGACGAGGAATCAATGCCGACGCTTTCTGCTGAGTGAGACTTCAGTAATCTTTTTTTGTGTGTTTCATCTTGCTCCCTGTCTCTCCCTTTTCCTCCAGGATGTACCCAATAAAGGAGGTTCCCATGGAGGCCGAGGCCCTGACTGAGTGGCTGTACCAGAGGTTTGTGGAGAAGGAAGAGCTGCTGACCCACTTCTACGAAACAGGTCTGTCTCCAAGAACTGAAATCTCCTCAGTTTTCTGTAAAGAAATGTAAACTATGATACTGCGGTTGTGGTGCACATCTGTTATATTTAAGGGGCAGCAAATACTGGAACATATGATCCTGTTTTCCTACAATTAGAGCTCAATAACTGCCCTGTTACAACATTTAAGAAGCTCCATCCCGCAGCCAGGTTTTTTTTTTAGAGATCACCAAAAACACTCTTTATCTTAGAAAGAAATTGTAAAATAAACTTTTTTTTATCGTCAGAATAGAGGTTATGAGAGTGTCATGAGAAAAAGTGACCAAAATGAAGCTTAAAATTGTGATATTTCTGTCAAAATCACTTTATTCTACACATCTAATTTAAAACATGTCCAGAAATAAACCGTTTGGAATAACTAGATACTTTTAAAAACATTAAATTCTGCTCCTCAGTGACACTGTGAAGGTCACAAACGGTGACAAATATTAACTGAAAATCAGACAGAACTGCAGGCTGCTTACACAGAGCTGAGAGGAGAGGACAGGAGAGGCTTAAAACATGTAAATGGTTTAATTGTGGGCAATAGAAGAGTGTTGTGTATGTATAAATACAATTTTATTGAAAAAAAAAAAATTTAATTCAGAGAAATCCAAGTGTACAGCGGGTGTAAATAGTTATTTTTTATATTTAAAAATGTATAAATAAATATTACTTTTCTGATTGACATAGTATATCAAGTGGTCAAAGATTGGAAAGCAGTAAAATAAAATTAAGAAATTACAATAAATAAAATTTAAAAGGAAAATAATCATAAAAAATAAACCAAGGAAAGAAATTTTTTTTTAAATAAAATAATTTGATTTAAAAAAAATCATAAATAAAAAAAATAACTAAATTAAATATAATATTCGGGGGTTAGTAGTACTAAATTATAATATAGGCCAAATAGTTCCAAGTTAAAACAACTAGAGATATGATATAAGATATATGCAATAATTTCTTTAAGAAATATAATTTATTTATTTAATAAATTCTGTGTCGAGGCAGAGCTCTCACCCGTCTGTTTCCTGCCTGCAGGTTCATTCCCCTCTCAAGACGGACAGAAGGAGGCGGCCTCCCGGCAGATGACCCTCGACCCCGTGTGGCTGGTCCTCATCCAGTCGTTTGCTTTCGTCTCCGGCTTCTTGTGGTACAGCGTCCTCCAGTACCTCTACTACTCGTTATTTTGAGTGCGCTGATGAGGCGAGAGTCTTTATCGGACCACTGGAAAAGCCTCAGGATCAGTTGGTGTGTGGCCCAGCGTCATACTCGCCCCCCCGCTACGATGGATGAATGTACATTTACAACCGTGGAGAGACAAGGAAAAAAAAAACATATGAAGAACACAAACAAACACACACGATACAAATACCGATCCAATAAGAAACTGGTCACAGGCATAGTTAACTTGCACACAACCCTAACACCACACACTCGCTCCAACGGCCTAGCAGAATAATCTCTCGCACTCGTCACGACTCACATTTTGATGTTTACACGTCCTCATACACGTAGACGCTCACACGTACATAACTTTTTATTCGGAGTGAACGAAATGAGGCTCAGGACTCCTCCAGAGGACGCTCTGGACCGGACTCTCTCTCTCCCCCTCCTATAGGCTTTAGCCGTAGTAGTTTTACAGAGTATAAAGTATGTATGGACGCGTGTGTGTGAGTGAATATATGTGACTAGAAGCATAATGTCTGCCCTTATTCTTCTTCCTGGCGAGAGTTGATGAAGCCCACTGGACCTCTTTCAGCCCGCCGACTAGCCGGCTGGCCACACCTTCCAGAGCGAGCGGCTGTATGAACGTTGAGGCTGCGCGGCCCGCTGCTCCTCTGGTCGTCATTGCACTAAGGATCCATACTGCCCTAACTGCTCCCTGTCCCAGGAGACGCTCCTGTGTGGTAGCTGTCGATGTTTTAATTTCTTTTATTTCTCTTCCCTTAACCTGCATATCTCCACGACAACGGCCATTGTATTTGTTGTTGATGTCTTTTTTTCTTTGTCGATTTTTCTTTCTTCCCCCTGTTTTTTTCCGCCCCGTCTGTCGAGGCAGTATTCTGAGCTCACTGAGAAAAAGGGCGATCATGTTTACACTGGCGGCCCTGCTGAAAGCCTAAAGGGATGGCGGCTATGAAGCGGCGCTCGATTCAAAGGATTGTTTTCTGTGTCAAACGTGGAAGGGAAAGGACGAGGAGACGGTGCCGTAGTGCTAATTTAAAAAAAAAAGAAAAAAGAGAAAAAAAAAAAAGTGGTGTGACGCAGGGCGAAGAATTGCAGTCTGATCACCTAAAAAGTTCCTCTCTGTGGATTCCCCCGTCTCACCCTCTGCTCTCCAAAACATCCATACACACACACACACACACAGACAGTGCACACACAGCCATGTGCAGCTACACACAGCAGAGTCGTCTCGAAGGATCATCTCAGCAAAGCCAGACTGAGAAGGCAGAGACTCTCACTCCCCCATTGGACTACATAGTTTTACAAATATTTAAGCCATATGCTTAGTGTCGTCGGGTGGGAAAAAGACATGGAAAAAAATATATGATTTTTATAGAAAGCTACCCTAATGTTCAGCATTCTAAAATAGAGATTTTGGCTTACAGAACTATAGGTGTCATTACTGTAAATTTACAGCATAACCTGCCTAAGTGAGTGTGTGTGGTTGTCTTTTCCCTTCCCCATTTTTGATATATACGATTCATGTCGTGTTGCTCTGTGACGTCAGAGTGCGGCGGCAGTTTCACCACGAGTGGTCAAATTTGATTTCATTTTGAATTACATGGAAAAAAACTGTCGTCCTCATGTCACGGTATGTTTAAATCTTGTACATAACAAAGCTGAGGAAAGAGTTTTCATTGTTGGAAATGACGGCAGCGTTTCTCGCTCTTTTTTTGTTTTGTTTTGTGTTTTTTGTTTTTTTTTGGTCCGTGATGATTTCAGAGAATTTTAATTTAAAATATCATGAATGTTTTTTGTTTTTTAAAAAAAGAAGAAAGTGAGGATTTTACCTTCAATTCTCAGTGTTAACCCTGTCTTTATTCTTTCTTTTCTTTTCTTTGATTTGACCAGGAAGTGGTTGTGTGCTTCAAGACATTAGAGCTGCTGTACGTCCATGTGCTGGCTGATGGGATGGGAATCGATACTAATTCAGTTTATTGCTTCATTTCTCCCCAAATTTCTGTTGGGGAAAAAAGTATTCCTGCACAGGTTTGAGTCTGCAGAGTGTCGATGAAACTGGAGAATATTTGTGCAGCATTCGTTTTCATTTCCCCCGTCAGAGACGGGATCTGCTCAGCCTGCCTGTGTGGTGCTAATGTTATTAAAACAGGATGTTTACCCTCGGTAGCGGACGTGCTGCTCATTACTGAACCGCTGTCAAACACATGGTGTTCCTGGAATTTAAGCCCATGTTGCGTAGAAAGATGTTTCCGCATATTCAGGGTTCTTAAAAACTCCTAAAAGTTTGGAAAAATGCTTAAATTTAACCATTAATATACCCTAAATACATAAAAATCTGCTCTAAAAATGTCAACAAACAGTATTACAACAACACAACTACTCATGTAAAGCGAAAACAGTTTAATATTTGAAATGAATTAATCACATTTCTGATATTTGTCTCCTGGCGTCTCACACCAAGATCCCGACTCTAGAAATGTACAAGCATTAAATAACCAAAATCACAACATACAATCAAAGTTAAAATGCTTTGTTGATATGAAACAGCTGCTAAAATCAACAAAATGTCGATATACGTTCACAACAATTCAGATGTGACGATAAAGTGCAGAATTTTCCAGTTTCAGTACCTTTAAAGTGCTTGAGTTTAGTTCTTAAAAAGCTGATTGTGTTTTCCAGATTAGGAATACGCTTTAATTTGAATTTATTCCTCAGAATAATGCCTGTTTTTGACATAATCTCTATCAACACAGCCACATTTACAATGACTGACATGGGAAGAAAACTTTAAATTAAAGTGAGGTGTTTTTCCCGTTCTTATGAAGCCGTTTCTCCCAGTTGCATATATAAAAACAATTTTTGTTCCCTTGAAAGTGCTTGAAAAGTGCTTGAATTTTAGTCTTAAAAAGCTCTATGAAGCCCTACTTGAAATGATCGTTTTACAGACGTGACAGGCACACTTCTCTCCAACACCACTTCCTATTTTCTAGTTTGATTTTAAGGCGCACATTTCCTGATCAGACAATTCTGAGTCTCGATTCCCATCCCACACAGCGACACATGGGCCCAGTTTCAAACTTGTACTGTTGTACATTTTTAAATCATCAGGATTCAGTGGAAAAGCCTCGACTATCAAGCCTTACCTGATGTCCTGGTAAACCACAATCCCAAATAAATGCTGAGTCCTCACACTCCCTCTCCTGACACAACGTTTGGTTTCCTGGAGCTCAAAGTGGGCCGGCGAGGAACGGATCACTCCTCACTTCCGAGGGAGACTCTGGCAGGGCCCCGCAACGACGCAGCTGCTCTCTCTCGAATGTACTTGTGTTGTGGTTTTGAGGTCAATTATATGTAATTTGCTTAGCCTGCTTTAATTAGGAAAATGATAGAGCAGCAGCAATTATCATTGTCATAAACTAATGCATAAAGGATGCATTTTTAGTAGTAACTGCCCTCCCTGTGTGGCACTGTTGGTAGAAACTGTGTGTGAAATGCAAAAAAAGGGCTACCTGACCAGGTAGGTAAAACATTTTAGACCAGGCTGTTCAATGTGATTTACCCCGCGGCCCTTTCAGATTCCCCTCCATCGTGGGAGTGACTTGAAATGAAGCTTCATCTTTCTTTTTTTTCATCTTCTCTTTTTTTTCTTTCTTTTTTTCTGACCATGTTTCCAAAGAAGGCAGGGAAATAATGTTTTCCTAGATGTGGTTTTAGGAAATAAACACAATAGGGATTTAAACAAATTATACTAGAGCTGTCTGTAATTTTCCATTTTGTACTTCTCCTTTAATTCCTAGCTACACAGCCATTTTACAACACAAAAGACTTGTGCTGGAATAAAACATCATAAAGATCCTAACAGTGTAATGCTTTTCTTTTTGCACATTGTATGGATATTTAGCGTTGTATGAGAAGTATCACTTTGCTTCTCAGTTTCTCTTTAACAGGTTTTCATTTTTGAACCCATTGGACATGAGAAAATGAAGAATTATGAGGCATTTGAGAAACTTTGCTTTGGCATTTTTTGCCAAAAATTAGATCAGACAAGTCATACCTGTCTGCTAAATATGAAGCTGCATCCGGTTAGCTTAGCTTAGCTTAGTTTAGCATTAAAAGTTGCAGGAAAATTCAGTATTGCACGGAGGAAAGTAGTAAATAGATTTTCACTAGAGCAGAAACATTAAATGAGATGTCAACATTAAATTGAAAAATTAAATAATTTAAGTTCTGATTTATTATATGAATTACTTGGTGGTAAAGGTAAACAAAAAAGGTCATATCTGTCCTTGGAAAAGTATGACGGAGTATTAGGGCCACATTTAGGGAATGACGAGATTAAAGTCGTAAATAATGAATTAATTACGAGAATAAAGTACATTTCAACTAAATGCTCCACGGCCCTCATTTTAACAACTCTCCTCTAATCAATTGTTTTCGACTTTATTTTCACAATTCATTAATTATTTTCGACTTTATTCTCGTAATTATTTCATTATTTTTCGACTTTATTCTCGTAATTCATTATTTTTAACTTTATTCTAGTAATCAATTCAATATTTACGACTTTAATCTCGTACTTAAATTAAAAAAAAAAAAA